>RPOG01001374.1:0-156271 GCA_008086565.1 Thalassoma bifasciatum | reverse complement strand
AGCAGATGCTAAAGTACCAAACAGAGGTGGGGTGCAATGTCCTCATCTAACATTGAGGGAGCGAGAGACAGGGAGAGGGATGGAGCTGTGAAAATGAGTGATGGCGACACAAATGGCAGAGCTGTGATCTGGAGGAGAGGGGAGGGGAGTGAAGGGAGACGAGGGAAAACGCTGACAGCTGAGAGAGCCTACCTGTCCGTCCTTCTCTCGTTTTCTGTCTTGATTTGCAAGTCCTCGACGGGACACTCGCATGGTACGGCCTGGAAAACAAGAACAGGTGTCATAAAACACCGCTGCGTTTGGGATTTGCATTCGTAATGACCCCACTGGAGGAGCTGAGAGTATGATAGGTGCAACAAAAACCTGTCAGACGAGCACTCACAGCGGTATTCATCACCAACTCGGCTGCAACGTATCTGCCACGGCATCACTTAACCACGATAGAAAGCAGCTTTTTGTCTTTTCTTGACAATAACAGGTTGCTTTTCTTGTCATTTTTCCTCGTTGTTAAACCCTGAGATTCTTCCTGGCAGAATCAGACTCAGGTTTTATATGTTCTGAAACAACTCAACTCCAGCTCTGTCAGCCCTTTGAGCTAAAAATGACAGTCATGGAAGGGCTGTCAACTTCACACTTTCTTCTATTCCTGATTAACGGCTGAATTTCAACAGTTAGCTGTGATTGAATTTATTTTTACCTATTCTTCTATCATTCTGCTGATTTCACCAGTGTTCCTGCTGTACAGGAATTCCAGTATGTTTGGACACTACATACACTGAAAAAAGGAAATAGTTGGACCAACATAATTGAATTGTTTCAACTGGTAAATGAATTAAGTTCTTTGAAATTATATAAGTAAATTAAATTAAGGCACTTAATTAAGTCAACTGTACTTAATAATTAAAATTTTCAATTTTAAGTTGGGTTAATGCAAAATTTTGATCAGAAAAAAGTTGAATAATTAAGTAGATTTCACTTAATCAAGTGCTTATTCAAGGTAATTTCAAAGAACTCAATTCCTTTAGGTGTTACTAATTGAAACAATTCACTTAAGCTGGTCCAACTATTCCCTTTTTGACCTAACAAGCAAGCTTAAAACTTCCATATTTTTTAATTGAATAATAGCTCTCTGAAGCCGAATACCAGAAAACTGCTTCTATATTTTCAGAAAACAGCGACTGTGTAATGTCAAGCACAGACTGTGCAACACAATGTGACAATCAAAATGTTACATCAAGGTGGTAACACAGAATTTTGAGTTACAGAAAAATACATTGGAAACCTTAACTTAAAAACAATTTAGTACAGTGTGCCGAAAAAACCCCCAGTTCAGTTCAAATTCGATAAAAAAAAACCTTTACTTGTCCCTGGAGGGTAATTTAAAGGCAAACCTAAAACCTACCTTTTTAGTAAAGCTTTTAGCTGAGTTTTAGTTATTTATTCAATTAGTCCTAATCTACATCTATTTGAAGTCATATTATTTATTTTACAATTACAAATTAAATTTATCAAAATATTATTAATTTTATTATTGTTTTAAAATTTATTTTATTATCAATTTATTATCAATTTATTATTAATTTGTATTATTTTTTCATAAAATATTTATATTTTTTAATTTTTTTTAGACTTTTAGTCTTTTATTATTTAGATATTTTGTTTTTATTTTCTTATTTTTCTCTTTTATTCTTATTTATTTCTTTAATCTTGGTTGTTTTAACTCACTTATCTTGAGTTTTCAAAAGTTATTCTATCTTCAGTGTTTCCTCACAAAGATCTCCTGATAGCGTTTCTTCAGTTTGCAAACACACATTTTGATTACGGTGTGGTATTCTTTAATTTAATTAATTAAATTAGAATTAAATGGGTATACGATACGAAAAAAATAAGAAATACCTAAAAATATAGAGTCCATTTCGAATACAAAAACTTAAAGCTCAAACTTAGCCTAATAATACAAAATGTGTTGTTGTTGCCTTTTTTTAAGTACACATAAGTGCGCAGTGATTGGAACAACATATGTAAACAGATAAAAAGCAGAATTACTACAGTAAAAAGGTAAAAACATATGTGTGCGTGCAAGTTGACATTACTGAATCACTCCCCAATAGCATTAAAGGAAAAAAATGTGTATTAATTTCAGGCTGAAATCACATCAACGAGGTTTCACTCACGACACACTGGATTTTTTTATTAAAACTTAACAAAGAACATGACATCTCTCTAACCTTAACCAAAGTGCTTTCATGCTTAATCAGATTCTTAAACATCTTAAATGAAGTGCTACTGTCTCCCAAATATGCAGTGATGGTGTTAAATATGTAAAGCAAATACAAGACTGCTTTGGTTCTATGCACACATTATTTCGAGGTGACAAAGCGAGGTTATTCACTGGCTATTTGGAAAAGATATCACGGCTGATAGAGAGCGTGAGGGGATTAGAAATTCAAACAATCCCAGAGTGAGAGACTCACACATCTGAGCTGCCCTGATACCATCAGACATGTTTCATATTTATGACCAGGCATCTGCAGGGTACAGAGTAAGTCCTTTTAGTGTGTGGAGATCACAGATTCAGCTCAAGAGCGGTAGAGCCAATGAAAGCCCAGGTAACGCCGAGGTGGAGTGGAATGGTTAGATGTTAGGGTGAGACTCGGCATACAAAGACACACTTCTGCTTTTAAAAGTCTGTTATCTTAGACACCACAAGGTGACAGAGCTCATTTCAGCTGCAGCTCCTGCCACTGTGATCTCCATTTAGTTTCATTACATCTGCAGGAGCATCTGAGTTTTTATGTGCTTAGATCTATCGAGTTATGTAAGGGATGGTGTGTGGATGACTTACTGCAGCAGATAAGCCCTTACTAGGGGATGTAGGGACGCTTTCACTCTGAAGGGGTTTATTTTTACTATAACATCCTGATTCCTATATGTTGTCCTGCTTGTAACATGTCATTTAAGATAAGTCCACTAAGCTGTTCAACTCTAAGAAGATATTTCCAGTAGATTTCTGATTCGGAAAGTGGAGCTCATGAATTTTGATGTTTACGTTTATCATAAATATAGGAAATAAACCGTGGGTACATTTGACATTTCAGTCATTAATTCACTATATGAATGAGTGGTGAGGTTACAGGAACATTAAAATTAGAAAGGTCCAAGCATAAGTTAATAAAATACACAGATAAATAAATAAAACTAAGCATGGGAAGGGAATAGTAGTTGTAAATGTTTTTTTTTTTTTTTTTTTTTTTGGAGCATTTTTGGTCTCTTCATTGCTTTCAGTGGTTCAAGGAACATTTTAAACTCATTTAGAAAAACAAACAAACAAAAAAATCAAGGAGAGATTTCAGGGTCTGTTTTCCAGAGATTTGTAAAGGTGGAGAAGTTTATTATAGCAAAATTGCCATATTTAATGTTCAATCTTACAACAAAAGTGATTGTGTTTTGAAAATAAATCTGGATCGACTGACTTTTTTTGTCACAGGTATTATGATGTTATGAAGTAAGTAGATTAGCTGGTGTTTCTTTTGTGTCACTTCACTTCTATTCAATTCAATTAAAAAAGCTTTATTGGCATGACAAACATACATCACCAAAGCAGGTGTGACATGAAACAATGCACACACACACACACACAGTTTAACATCCAGTTAAATAAACTTAACAGATGTGCAAAAAGAGCATGCAGTGCAAAATATAAAATAGAAAAAAAAATATTAATAAAATAGACTATATCTCTGTACATTAAAAACATTACAAAATTACAATTATTAACTTTAAAGTATAAAAATATTATCAAAAAGTGGACACAGTGTTTGATATTTACATTATGTACATTTTCAGGAACGTTGAACATGAGTGTTGTTATGTTGTAGTTGTGCTGATTTCTTCCAGTAGGTGTCAGTAATTCACCCAAAGGTAGACTGGTCCGTTATTTCTGATCTGTTTTACTCAGAAATTTTCCCGGATGAGAAGAAACATCCGGGAACTTGTATTTTGCTGCAGACCTCACAAGTTTTCGCATATTGCCTGTTACAAACTGAGTTTTAGCCAAAGTAGTTGACACCGTTAGTGCAGTAGACAGTTCAGAAACGCGCTATTTATATTAGTGTGCTACTGTGGCAGTGCGCATGCGCGATTTAACGTTGAGCAGACACCTGTGCTGCGGGTTGTTCGTCTATCAAGTGCTCATGCTCTGTTGTATGACTTCATAGATTCAGTCATACGTTCATGGTTATAACCATACAGTTTTAACGCTGGTTAGTAAGTGTGATGTACCTGTGATCTACCTGGGGGCTGGACTGGTCTGTGGAGCACGTGGGCGCGGTTTGTTTCCTGCAGGTAAGGTGCAACTTGTCTCCTTCACCCAGCTACTGATAATCTGGTGAGGATATTAATCATTCTTTTCTCCCAGGTGTCACCTGTGGATCCTAGACTGTGAGCTTCACCCTACTGTCTTCTTACTTCCTGGTAGGAATTGTTTTATTCCATAACTTTGGTAAATGGTGCATCTTTATTTTCAGATTCTGCTCTTTTTAGTTAATTTGAACTTGCAGTGTGTTGTATTAATTTGCAATGTGTGGTATAAATTTGCAGTAACTGTCATTAATTTGCAGCGTGTGGTGTTAATTTGCAATGTGTAATGTTATTTTGCAGTGTGTGGTAAGAATTTGCAGGTTTTGGTATTTGCAGTGTGGCTTAATTTGCAGTGTCTGTTATTATTTTGCAGTGTGTGGCATTTATTTGCAGTGTGTGGCATTAATTTGCAATGTGGAATTAATTTGCAGTGTGGTGTTAATTTGCAATGTGTGGTATTAATTTGCAGTGTGTGGCATTAATTTGCAATGTGGAATTAATTTGCAGTGTGGTGTTAATTTGCAGTGTGTGGAATTAATTTGCAATGTGGAATTAATTTGCAGTGTGGTATTAATTTGCAGTGTGTGGCATTAATTTGCAATGTGAAATTAATTTGCAGTGTGTGATATTAATTTGCAGTGTGGTATTAATTTGCAGTGTGTGGCATTAATTTGCAATGTGAAATTAATTTGCAGTGTGTGATATTAATTTGCAGTGTGTGGTATTAATTTGCAGTGTGGTATTAATTTGCAGTGTGTGGTATTAATTTGCAATGTGGAATTAATTTGCAGTGTGTGATATTAATTTGCAGTGTGTGGTATTAATTTGCAGTGTGGTATTTGCAGTGTGTGATATTAATTTGCAGTGTGGTATTTGCAGTGTGTGATATTAATTTGCAGTACGCAGCATTAATTTGAAGTGTGTGGTATTAATTTGCAGCTTGTGTCATTTAATACAGTTTCTGGCATTAATTTGCAGTTTGTGGCATTGAATTTCTGTGGATAGCATTACTTTGCTGTGTGGAGTTTATATGCAGTTTGTTGTATTAATTTGAAGTGTGTGGTGTTAATTGTGGTATTAAGCTCTGCTCACAGCCTACTTTTGATCCAACAGTGCTAAATAGAAATATTTGAAAATGTTCCCCTGTTTTTCAAATTTTACTCAGGAGTGTATTTCAAGACCAGATGTTGCTGCTTGTTCTTGAGATAATTTGTTTGTGGTTATTGTTTTGTTTGTGTATTTGTGTAGAGGTCCGGTCACAGGGCAGGTTGGGATCCATCTACCTGCACTTGATGCTTGTGTATGTTTTAACTACTTAACAAAAACAACTTAAATGGATATTTCTCTTTGATAAAACCAAGTGAACAGAATATTGAATAGTAATCAATCATAAAACATTTCACATAACACTTCATCTCTAAGTGATGTCATTGATACACCAGGACTTGACCACTGTAAAGAGGAGGGAAATCTTCCACACTTTCCTCTGAAGATTTATCTGACAGCTGTGGCAGCTGTATGTTACTCAGACGTAACAGCCTATTAATTCTCACAGCTGACCAATCAGGATTAGGGATTCGTAAAGCCATGTAATTAAATGTAATGACCAGAAGGGTAACCTACTGTACAGTAATGGGTCACATAAAAATGACAGCAGCTGTAGAAACACTGCGCCGCTTAAATACATTCAAGATGAAATATTTGTTTAATAAGTCAGCTTCATTTGAGCTCTTCATTACGAGCATTTATTCAGGATATTACTCATTAATGAATGGATGAACCAATCAAATCAAACCACAGGTAACCTCAGTACAAAGACTTCAGCTCGATGTGACTCTGACTTTCTTTTTAGCCGGTGCTAAGCAGCCAATAATGCTCTCCACATCCTCCTAATACACAAAAACAACACACCTGGCAGGCGAGGAAACACAATGCCAGAGTCCAGTTCAGAGCCAGGATAATAAATCACTGCTGCAGCATGAGCAGGCACAGTTTGCAATGCTACTGATGATTACTCACTTCCTCATTTGCAGCAGCAGCAAGAGGCAGCTGTTTTCAGCAAAAAGTAATTTCATGAAGCCTCCTCTGTACTGTACGGGGTCTTCGTTAAAATGCGACTTGGAGCCTGTGTAGGTGTGTTTCTGCTGGATGTAGTCGAACACACTTCTGTTAACTCTGTGGATGTCACTGTGAGGATGTTTCCCTTTTACGTACATGCCCACCATATAGTAACGTAGCTTGGACAGTTTCTTTTTAACCTGTGAACTGTAAAACTGTAGCTGAAGACTAGTTCAATTGACCTTTTTATCTATTTAACATCTTTTAATGTATTTATTATGGAACTGTGGCATGTGAATGGACGTGTGCTGTGTTTTGTTTGTCTCTGCAAATGAGGTTCCTAACAGATAAATAAAGTTAATTTGATTTGATTTGAAAGATTCATCTTGATGAGTTTCAAAGTTCTTTGTTGGATTTAGTTGAACATGATGTGCATAATTTCGTTTTTGGACAAAGTCTACACCCTGTGTACGTAAGGGCCTGTGTCCACTGATGACATTGTTTGCTTATTAATTTTTTTAAAGTTGTCACACGGCCTTACCATTCCTCTTCCTGACCGCTAAGTTTGTTTTCATATTTCGTATTTAATAATTGACAGGGACATTCTCATTTTAACAGAAGATCCAAACAATGATATGGAACCTTTAGCAACCTTAGATATAATTAAGGTTATTCATTCATTCACGTTTTCGTTAAATATCATTAATATTCCTTCTACAGTGAAGTGTAACTATTGTCTTTTTTGGATAAGAAAGTGTTTGTTCATTCTGCTACAGCATTGTTAGTGAACCCAAGGTCTTCAACGTGAAGTGCACGTGTGTAGGGTAATGGAGAAAGAACCAGAGTTTACTTCAAAATAAATGATTGGTAAGTTTGAAAAGACAACAAGAAGGTTTTTTTCCAGAAGAAAAGACTATTCTTTGAATGAAGACCTTTGTCTGTTTTTGTTTTAATGTCCTCTTTCCCTCTTGGTTTTGTGTGGCCAGTGAGGTGTTTTTATGTGCTTGTTGCGAATTGGCATGTATTATATCCTTTCAGTTTTGGCAATAATTCAACAGTGTGATTGGTGCAGGCTCTAGAGTGGCAGGTGTCCCTTTGTATGGAGCTTCGCCATTGTTGTTGATATCTGGAGTCCCAATTTGTCATGATTTTGATTGGTTGATGAGAAAGAAAGGACATAAAAAAGCCTGGCTGTATCCCAAAAGTTGAACTTTTTTTCAACCGAGGCCTTGTACACGTGTCGCTGCGCATTTCTGAAAACAAACACCCCCCTTTATTCATTTTTAAGGATACTTTTGTGCACACCTGGTCGTTAACAACAACACAAAAAAAGAATCGCCCATGTTCGCCATATTACTGCCTGATATAGACCAACGTTGCATATATGGCGCCAATGGCTTTCTTCTAGCATGCTGTGATGCGTATACATAAAACCATTGAACCGGAAATCTTCACTTTAGCCAGAGTTTTGAGAAAATATTGATTTTAGTGACGTAAAACTTGTGATGCCAAGAACATCTTTTTAAACTGAGTGCTCAAAATACTTAATTGCATGACTTAAGTGTAGAAATGGGTCTTCGATTGCAAGAAAATAGAACAAAGAAAACTGGACACAGGCCCTTAGTTGTACTTTTTTTTCCCTCTATAAAGTCACAATAGTCAGTGAAATAATTCTGATCCTCAAATGAAAGCTGTTTTAAAAGTGTCATGTTGTTGTAGTTGCAGCATCTTGTAAATACATAGAACAAATCTCTACAACATATAGATGGAGATGTGGTTTCTTCTCCCAGCGTATGTCACAGTAAAGATAAATAGATGCAAAAACAAGTTAAGACTGAGGTTTCCTTGCTTATGTAACATAATCATACATCTTATTGTATGATTAATGGATGTAGTTTCAATAAATACCCCATACATTTCTTGTTGTTACAGAAATAAGTTATTGATATGAGAGACACTTCTTGAAGCAGGCTGTAAACATGTTTATTTACTGCAGATTTATTCAGCACTTCTACATTGCCTCATATTTTTAGACCAGAGGTTGCCACAAGGGAACAACCACTTGTGCATATCCTGTGGTTTCAAGAGTACAGTACTCTGCCTGACCATCACCAAAAGGCACCTGACAAAGTTTCAAGGATGTAAAACCCAACAGAGGAAATGCAAATGTTTCTGTAATTCCAGTGCAGGAATGAACTTGAAAATTGTAGTTATGACGAAACAAATTCAAATTCAAATTTCAAATCAAAGAAGTGACCTGGAGCCTGATCTTTGGTTAATGGAATAAGCAGCACTGAATAAACTCAGCAAGCATCAAACAAAAAGTGACATCCTGAGTCCAAACACATGGCCAAGGACTAGTGTCTTATTGTTGTTTTTAATTCAACTTGAAAGTTTTTTGTTCCAGAAATGATCATTTTAACTGTGTGAGAGCTTCTGAAGGACGTTTTCTCTCACCCTGATCATGACATATGCCCCCTTTCAAAGAGAATACTATTCACAAGAAATCAAGTTCTGACTATAAATAATCCATCTTTGCACAGACCTTCATTATTTGACCTTCAATGTTCATTTCCAAAAAATAAAAGAAATAAAAAATCAATGCACATACCCATAATTTACTTTGTTGACGAAGGCCATAATAACAACCTTGGTTTTAAAACAGAGTATTAACGCCTACAGGAAAACAGTTTGATGTCATTAATTATTCAGGCTTTGCACTTTACACGCAGCTGCTTTTGCTTTCTTGTCATTAAGTGCTATTTGTTCACATTTGCATGTGTAAAAATTCCTGCACAGTGCACAGCAAATACTGTTCAACGAGTTCAACCTCACGGTCCATTATATGCAACAATAGCAGTGACCTCGCATCCCCCCGAACCCCCGGAAAAAGTCCAGTATATAAAAGGTCGACTGTATAACCAAAGGATTAGAAAAGACCCATTTACAAATATTTGATCTGGCAACAGAGACTCCCAGAAACAGGTTGGCTTACTGCTTTTTCACCAGGGGCAGTGCTGATTTGAATAATGCCAAAGCGACTCATGCATACTTAGTAGATGATTGACTATTCTCTGCACATTCCTCTGACTTTGCCTGTCCCCTCTGAGGGATTAGAGACACAGTTTTACATATAGGAGACCCATGGCGACTGCTGCATAGCTTGTGCTGACTCTGAGTGCTTATTGATATCAGAAGTAACAGCAGCAGTGGTCACAGTGCACTCACAAATATACTTATTAATTGGCAATGCATTTTATGAATGACAATCGTTGCTATTTTGAAAATAAACGGATGTCCTATTTTTATAATTACCATACAAAAAACATAGCTATTTTGTTGAATGGCAAATCATAATATGCACTAATTATTGCCAGTGAATGGAGCCGATCGACAACTAATAATACTGTGGTTTTTAATCACCACATTGTACTTAGAGTTATGATAAGGCTGAAGCTATTAGGCAAACGTCTAACTACTTAGTCTGTCCAAAATACTTCAACACAGCGTGAACTTTAAAATTGAGGTCTTCTTTAACAGTTTCAGCTCTGCTCTCTGGGTTCGATTCAGGGAATGAAGAAACTTTGCTCGGAGTAAAATGTGGAAGATTTTACACTGAACAGAAACGGACCTGTATTCAAAGTCATCCAGTTAGATCTACTGATATGATACAGAGAGATTAATTCCAGATGCTTCAGATCAATGACTTTCTGATAACTGATAGATACACCTCAAAAATCACAGATCAGGCAAATTCAATATCATATTCTGACAACTGCATAAAGTGAGATACAAAGAAAGTGGTTATGTCTTTATATCTGACGGGATGTGACGTGGATATTGTAGCATTTGCGGCCCGACGATAAGAGGACTGGCTAGCAGAATGACTGGGTGATGGTGCTGTCTTTTAACATGCCTGAATAATGACCTGATAACAGGGTGAGAGGAGAACCCAAAACAACAAAAGCAGAAAAAACTAGTCATTTGGCTAACTGACCCGACTCTTTTATCCCGAACTGCCTCTTTTCACTCCTCCTTTCTGCTTTTCCTCCCTCAACCCAAGACTGGCCTATTTGGGAGAAGTAGGGGGAACTCCTTCTTCCCACAAATTTCCCATCAATCCCCCTCATAGTCCTAGAAGGTTGGCACAATATCAAGAAAAATAAAAAGTGGAAGGCATGTTCCTCATTTGCCAAAAGTACCACCTTAACGCAGCTCATCTGTCAGCCAATCTAGTCGTTCCCAAATTGCAAAATGACTCTAAAATTGAAAACTATTCACAATTCATCCATTGTTGTAAGAATATAAACACAAATGGGGTTCAAGTGTTATATGAAACCATCAGAATAAGAATGTTTGATCTGTTCACCACATTTCGAAACCAGAATAACGAAATATCAGTGGTAGCAGATCACTTTTCAACACAACATATGCTCACAAGCATTTACAGCCCTGGAAAAAATTAAGAGTCCACTGCAAATTTTCAAAAATCAGCATCTCTACATATATGACACTTATTCCATTGCAGTGTCTATTGAAGTCCAACACAAGCACACCTGTTTCTACCTGTTTCTACCCAACAAGGTACTGATGAGGTGATCACCTGAACCAAATCTTATTTAACTAGGAAATATATAAAAACCATTGCTGTGGTCATCACTCTCCTCTGTGAAGCTGGTGGAGAACAAGCCAAGATGCATGAGAGATGTTATTGCAAATCTGGGTTATTCTACCAAATATTGATTTTTTTGAATACTTCCTAAGTTAAAACATCAGTAATGTGTTGTTTAAAATTGAATATGAACTTGTTTTTTGCATGATTTGAAGTCTGAAAACAGTGGACTCTTTTGGGTATTTTGACCATTTTTAATTTTCTGCAAATAAAAGCTCTAAATGACAATATTTGGGATTTGGGTGTAATGTTGTCAGTAGTTTATATAACAAAAAAAAGCCCATTTTACTCAAAACGAATACCTACTTGCAGTGGTCTCGTAATTTTTTTCCAGAGCTGTATTTATGTTGTACAGATAATCTAAATTAAGAGTCTTCGATCATTTTTCGTTTCATTGTCTGTTTGTTGATGGGCTTATTGGTGTGAGGGGTGCACAGTACAATCGGCACGTTACCAATATCAACTGATGTTGGCTTAAAAATGAATTTTAGGTTATTCGCCAACACACTGATATCGACTGAAATCATATAATGGGCTGCTGCTCACTTGACCTAGGCATGAAGAAGGTGTGTGCAGAGAATATGCACCATTATACTGTTGGTTAACTCCAATTCAGGTGAGCGTTGATGATCTCTGCAATTACGTGTGATGAAAAAAAATATCACCATTGGTTATTGGCTAAGTGAGTTGTAAAATATCAGCATATTGGATATTGGCTGAAAATCCAATATCGTGCATCCCTAATTGGTGCACTCCCACAGCAGGGGGTCTTGGGTCTTCAGCATCACTATTTTGGTTGCAAGAAGTGAGGTTTGGTATAGGATCCTGTTGGATATCAAAAACCTTAAACCTCAATTTTAGTATTATCATACACTGAAGTCAGACAGATCTTACAGTATTTTCCTGTATTTCATAAATTGGTGCCTATGTTTTGAATTTTTAGAGGCCAAACTGTGAATTTACTAATAAATCTCAAGGTTGAATCCTGTGTAAATGCACTCTTACATTTCTTTGATACTGACCTCTGAAACACATCAACACGTTGCTTTGTACCAATTTTTTTCTCATCTCTTTTCTCGTGAACTGCTCTACACTCATCCCCGACCTCAACCCCACCTGACACCTTTTGGATGAGCTGGACGTCCACCTGACGACCAGGAGCTTGTTTCAAAAAACATTTCATGAGCACGGCATACAAAGAGATTTCTCACCGAGGCAACCTTGTACTTGTGGAAAATGCTTTTTCTTCCAAATTAGTCATAACTTCATGATGCAAAAGATATAACACATACACAAAAGCAATTCTGTCATGTTACAAATTGCACAATTTAATGAAGCAGGTTGCAAAACGAGGATAAACCTGACTGAGTTTGTTGAGAGAGATTTGGTTCAAGGCAATTTCATTAATTTTGACATTGATTACACAAGAAACTTAACATTGGCAGTAGTTTTGTAGAGGAAAAAACCTCCTTCAATATGAGCCTTTGGAAAAGCTCTGCCAGAAATTGAATCTAACCAAGAGTTAATGTCTTCTTTTAGCAAAAAATGTCATCTTAGACTTGATATGAGCCACTTTCAACTGATCAGCCCAGAAAATGCCTTGTTTTAAGATATTTAAAGACAAAAATGACGTCCAAATGGCTTGTAACGAGTACAAAAAAATCTGCCAATGGGGTAAGAAAAAGTGTCTTGTATTAAGACATTATTCTAATTACAAGAAACTTGACGAGCAAATTTTTCTTACATTGTTTTTGCCTTGAAATAAGACATGTTTTTGGAATTGACATTTGAATGTGGCTCATATTAAGCATAATAACACAATTTTTTCACTAAAAACAAGTCATAACACTTCCCTACACTGCAAAAACTGAAATCTAAGTCTTATTTTTTTCTAGTAAAAATTGTCTTCTTGTTCTTGATATGAGCTACATTCAACTGATAAGTCCAGAAAAATGTCTTTTTTTAAAGTAATTTAACGACAAAAATTAATTTCTTATATTAAGACATTTTTCTAATTTCAAGAAACTTTACAAGTGAATTTTTCTTATCCCACTGGCAGATTTTTAGACTTGTTACAAGCAATTCAAACCTCATTTTTGTCCTTAAATGTCTTACAATAAGACATTTTTATGAACTTGTCTGGTGAATATGGCTCAAATCAAGAAAAATAAGACTTTTTTTACTAAAAACAAGTCATAAACACCTGCCTAGATTTCAGTTTTTGCAGTGTATGAATGCATGTATCTCTAGGCCTGTGCTCATTTATTTACTTGTTCTCTGGTTTGTGTGGGGAAAACATGATCTGAAAGTCCCTTTTTGCCATTAACGGTGCCTGATTGTATACTTAATGTGTAAATACATGTCATATTGGGGTCAAGGGGAGCTAAAAATAGATGCAGAGACTTGGGAAATTATTTCCAAACTTGAACACAAAGATGACTTTAGTTGTAATTAACTCCTCTTAGAGTATATTTGGTCAGGGATTTCAATTATTAATCAATTTCATCTCCTGCTGTCTCTCTGGCTTTCTGTCTTATTACACATGGAGGGTGACTCACAGAGTTCATTAGCCTTTCTCACCTCTGTTTGGCCGTGTCGCCCCTGTTCTCTAATTACATTACATTTGGCAGAAAGCTCACAGGGCAGGCCCTATTCACCGCTGAATTGGTTATATAGTAGCATGCTCATGCAAACAGGACGTGATGTGAAATAAAAAGTGAAAACAGGAACAAAAAGAGAGAGAGGATGATGTCAGAATCACCTTGATGTCTCCGGCCCAGACTGAGGGGACTGCAGAAGTCTTAGGGGCCCGCACATGTCCTGTTCTTCTTTCATTGAGCTGTAAAGCCATTCTGTTGTAATGCAATAAATAAAACTTATGTGGAGCATTAAAGCTGGAGTCCAACTGAGCTATTGCTGCTGCTGTGAAGAGAAGTAGTGAAAACCTGGATTGTAGGTGAGGTAAATAATTCTCCACACTTGTGTTGAAGCTTTTACATCTCTTTTTTAACGCCTCCTGTGGCGTGCAGTGGACGGTACAGTACAGCTCCACTGTGGGGAGCTGTGTCTCTGTTTCTGCTCTGTCTCCAGCTTCTTTTCTTTTTCTTTCTTTCCCTTCAGTCTATCTGTCTTCCTTTTATGTCTGTCTCTCTCTGGCACATAGCATCATATGCAGTGGCTGTGGGCCGCTGTTCTGCATGCTAAAAGCTCAGCTGGGTAGTCAGAACCCTTTGGGCTGACGCTCTGTGGCCTCTGTGTTTCACAGCTCTGTAGCTCGGACCGACCATCTGGGTTAGGGGTGGAGTATGTGTGTGTGTGTGTGAGTAAGAGAGACAGAGAGAGGGGAAGTGTATGAAAGTGATAAAGTGCTGGTGGCGTGCAGGCAGGCTCTGTTCCTGTGCGTGCATGTGTGTTAATTCTTTAATCTACATTCATCACGCAGAGCAGTGACACAGCTATCAAAGTGAGTCTGCACTGTACAGGTGTGCAGGGAGTACAGGAAGGTGTGTGTGTGTGTGTGTATGTGCGGGGGGTAATCATTCTGTTTATCTTTATGCATATGCAATGATCCTGTACGCTGTGGGCAGCGCTTCAGTTGGGACGACAAAGGTGCTGTTGCTCCAAATTAGTAACTGCACGGCATGCAGCTTTTATGGCTAAGGAGCATTTTGTCTACTTTACTAAGATAAATGGTGTAATGCATGAGCTGGACTGCAATTAAAGTATCTCATTTTCATGCACACATCTCTATCCAATAAAAACACAATTTGCTTTGACCTTTTTCTCTAAGCTATGAGTGATTTGATGTCTTACTCCTCATTATGTCAAACAAACTCCATTTACTTTTGTTAAAATTGACATTTCTTTTTGAAGGTAATAAAAACAGACATTAACAGTCATAAAGTCTAAAAAGCATTGATTGCCTTGGAATAACTTAGTAAAAGTCATTAAAAAATAACCATAAAAGTCATTAAAAAGGCAGCAGGAATAGTAATGTACTAATCCAGAGACGGGAGTAAGAGGGTTAGATTTTGTCCAGCAGCTGTCTGGAAACTCAGAGAACTGGTTTGTTTGGGCAGAAAAAACAAGCATCTGAGCCTGATAATTAAAAGAGCACTCCAGCTATTTAGCATTCCATTAAGTTTGGGGGATAAAAAGAGGCCGATAAAATAAAAACAGCAGCTGAGATAACACTCCATTCTCTCTCTGGTTGGTGTAGAGATCCAAAAACACCACATACAACATTTCTCATAATGCATAAATTAGCAGCTTTGTCCGTTTTTCTTAATAAGATAAGAGGCTACGTCTTCCAGGCTACATGCCCGTCAGCTTGTGATGCAGCACAAAAACGAAATGCACCTCAATCACTTAACCGCTACAAATTCTTCATAAAGACTTGATGCAAACTTTAATCTTTAACAAACAGCAAAAAAATCTTCTGTTCTAATTTGGCACCTTGGGGACCGTAGCAATCACAGTTTTGTTTACACAATCCTGTCTGAAAATACATTGATATTTTATTTACCTTTTAGCTTTTTCAACATACATTTTTGTTTTTATATTCTTAATATTACTTTATTCATGCTCGTGTTATTTTTTTTTAACAATTTGCACCAACAGACCAAGACAAATTCCTTGTAGCTTAAAAACCACTTGGCAAATAAATGTTTGTTTCTAGAATATTCCCAGAAATCACCTAGATTTGGGTTATCTGTGATGACTTATCAATAAATCTGAGTAAAGTATGATTATTCCTGTTAATTGGGAGTGATAATAAGATGTTTCGATCAATCAGTAGCTGTGTTCTTGTGGGTAAAATACAGTAAAACGATACAACACTTCTTTTTATGAGCTTATGCAAAAGCAACAGCTCACTCTTTAAATATTTAAGGTGGTAAATTGAGGTTTCATATACCTTAGTTTACAATATCAAAGTTTAAATCCTCCTCTTTGAATTTAAAGTAAAGTTTTAATTTTCAGATTACACATGAGATAAGAGTTGCATTCCAGTGTCACTGTTTTTCTATCAGCTGGATGCTTTAACATTTATTCACACAAAAATAAAACTCATAGTAACATCTTGTAATTTCTAGGTGGGCTGGAGTGTTCTGTTTACATGTAACATCAATACAAACAAAGTTTTCACTTATAGTGGATGTCTCCGTCTCTTTGTTCGCCATTGTTGAAACTTTGCAAAGATCATCTTTAAAGTTTGAAAAACTCTGCTGTGGATGTGAACTCTGCTGCAAACCCACTTTGTTTGAACTGGCACGCATTAAATGTGTACGGGCTGGTGTGTGAATGATAAGTATCTGTCTATTGTGTTTAACTATTGATCAACCGGTTGCCATAATGAAGCAGAAAAGAAAGAATCTGTCAAGTAAACACGACTGCAAACAAGAAAGGTTTCAGACTCTCCTTAAAAACACTCACTTCAAGGGTTTGAAGAGAAAAGAAATGCATTGCTCCAATTTTAACAACCTCCAGGGTTACGTTTATTTAATATCGACAGCATTTTCTTTGTTGGAAAGAAAACTTCCTCTGAACAAGTTTGAAAAATTCAGCTTCAAATATCCACCAAACTAGAATCCCAAGCTAAATTAGATCAAGGGGAAAATGTGGACAAAAATTCTCTCCATGGAATTTTGATCTCAAAAGGAAAAAAATAACCAAGTACAAAAACTCAGCACAAAAAAGTAAGGACATTTCTGTTTGGTGGGTTTTTATCTTTCACCTCCAAAGAAACACATGAAGCAGAACTATTTCTCAGTTCAGAATTTATTCAGGTCACATGAAAAATTACAGCATCGGTTCCATCAGAGTGAGCCCCAGTATCAGGGTTTATTCCACTTGTAAAACAACCATTGGCTACAAACAGAAGCTGGGTTCAGCTGATAAACTGTATATAATTGGTCAATTGACAAAGTTGCCACAACACACAATTATTGTCAGATTTCCTGAACGTGTTAGACACCCCTGTGTGTGTTTTTTAAAACATGTAGAAATGTGAGAACTGGGATGATTTTAACGAGAGAAGGTTACAGACAGAGACTGCAGTCAGAGCTACGTATCTGAATCCTAGTTATAATGAAAATGATAAATACAAACATGGTGGGGCTATACAAGGTCAGTCATATAAGAATCATCAGACCACATAAGGTGAGACAGATGCTGATCAAATATAGTAAAACAAGAAAAAAATGTAACAGGAGCTTCAACCTATTGTAGGGCAATAGAACCTATAACAATGGAAAGTACATTTCTTTTTTAAATGCACTTATATTTTTAAGGAACTGGTATTTGTTGGATGAGCAACAGAGCTCAGTATGAGGCTTGCACCAATGGAAAAAACAAATGCCAAACCTCCTCTGCTAATGCCAAACAGCTTATTCTACCATTGACTTGGGATAGAAGTTAGGAACTCAGACCGAAAGTGTTTTTTTGCACCAAGCTGTAAACATATTGATGATGTTGCTGAAAAGATCATTTTTGATGGCTTTCTTTGTCTGTGGTTTAAAAAGCAGCCTTGCGAGAGCCTGATATGGAACAATGACCCAAAATGTAATATGACCTGAACTGACAAAACGAAAAAAAAAAAGGTAAAAGAAACTCGAAATGTTGATAATGAAATAGATGTGTTGAGCCTAAAATATTATTTTTATATGAAATGAAACACAAAATGCAATACTGGTTAGTAATGTAACAGATGCTGAGCCCAAAAGAGAATGTCTTTTTGTTCCAAGAGTAACGTTGTTACATTACTTTTATTTTTTATTATATTTCAGGTCTTTGTTACAAATTAGCCTCTAACAAGCCTCTTATTAGAACTTGAGATGCAATAAAATAAATATAACAAAGCCCGGAAATGACATAACTGGTTGATAATGCAACATGAGCAACACGCAGAAAATGCTCATAACAAAATGCTAATCACTGACCTAAAATGTGCTTGTTTTTTTTCCAAAATTTTGAGTCAGTTACTTAATTTGGGGCTTCAATATTTTCATTCTTATTTTTTTTTTTTAATCTACATTTTGGGTTGTCATTAAAAGCTTTAACGAGCCTTCAGTGGAAAACTGAAAAAAGTTAAAAAAGAACTGCAATTTTCACTACTTCCACTTGGATTTCACTTCCCATTGCCAGAATTTGTTGCTTAGTTGAACCAAACTTGGTGAGAAGTTATGGAGGATGGAGCCTAAACTGTTGCGTGTTAAAGGTTCTGTTTTGTCCATAGGGGGCACCAAATTCAACATAAACCAGATAGTCCTCATAGTAGCTTAAAGATATTAATTCACTAACTTTAAAAAATAAAAGTGCAGTAGGTTCATTCGCTGCAAAGATCTTATTTTGCGGCCAAATGTGTTTTTGTCCACTACAGCCTCAAGTGGTCGCTCAGTCAACTGCAGTTTTCAACTCTTTCACATAGGTTTCAAATCCTCGATAAAGGACGACCTAAAACCACTTGACTGTATGTACACATTATTAAAAGGCCATTAAACTGGTTCATCAGAGAGTTAAATGACTATGAAGTTTTGACATCTCCCTTGAAAAGCTTCATAAGGTTAAAGTTGTACAAAGTATATGCCATCGCTAATAAACTGTTAAATAATACACAACATGAGATAGTGATGTAATGAAGTACGTGGGCAGCTATGTGTGAGCATGTCTGGCTTCTGCAAATATCCACACAGTGAATGTCCACCCACATCACAGCATATCATGCAGTCTGATGTTCCTCTCCAGTGCTTCTTCCATTATGTCTTCTCAGCAGATAATGATCTCCTCTCTCTATACCCAACAAAGAGGAACCGCCATTCTGGAGACAAAGTCTTAAAGTCTGCGGCGCAAGAAAAAGCCTCAACTTTGTTCAGTGCTTTTCTTTCTTCCCTCCAAAATAGACGTGGGGCGAAAAATGGGCCAGTGGCAATTAATTCAGCAAACTTCAGGGTTGGTTTAAGCAGAGGAAGTGTGTTGGTGTGGGAGCAAGGGGAGGAGGACGAGGCAGACCCCCAGTCAAACAACAAAGACTCAACACTCACTTGCATATTTTTGCATTTCTCCAGCCTGGAGATGCAGATCAAGGATAGGTAATTATGCTCTGATTGAGTATTCATAAACCATTATGCTATTGTTTTGTCTTTAATGATGCAAATTACAACTAATTACCTCACGTTAATGGATGCCGAGAGTCTTTATGAGCTGTGGAATGGTGCAATTAGGCAACTGTTTATCTAACAGCGCCTCGTGTAAATATTATTTGAAGGTGTCTATGTATAGTTAATGCAAGCGTGTCCATTTGTCTTGCTCATCATCTGCACCTCTTTGATGGATGTAAGAGTAAAAAAGGCCTGACTCTGCATTAATGAAAGTAATTACATCAGCAGGCATGTTTGAAATACAGCTGCACACATTAAGAAACTCATCTGAAGGCTTCATACATTTAAAAGAGTAAAAATTGAATATTTCCAAGGACTCTTAAAACTTTACAAAAGCCCCTCTGGACTCATTAAAGGCACAATTACATTGCCTCAGGGTTTATTTAATAAATTGCCAAGATCATTAATTTCCTCTTTCCATCAGAGTACAAATCTTTCTGCTTTTTGCCTGACTTGAATTGGTCTATTCCTTTTTTTTTTTCTTTCTGATGGTTGTCTCATCTGTCAGAAAAGGCTTTTGCAGACTCCAGTGAATCATGTCGCAATTTGCTACTGGCACTTTCATCATTAAAACTTTTGTACCACCCCACGATACTACAACTTTCCTCCTGATAAGGCTTTCTTGAAAGCGTGAATAGAAAATTAGTTCAGTAACAACCGCACGGGGAGAAGAGACAGGGTTATTATTCTGAAAGCTATACATGTTATGCAAACAGATACTTCTCTAATACATAAAAATCCTCCTGATCGCTGAGAAATGAGATAAGCATCTTTTTATAAGTGGTTGAGCTAAGGTGATTAATAATGTAAGGATGGGAGCCGTGTTTTCAAATGTTGACTAAAGCCGTCTGAAGGAAAGTTTGTGTGAGGCAGACTCATTTTTCATCCCTGTAGTTTCATTTTAGTTTTCTAACTATGATTTAAACCAAGAGGCTCTAATGTGGTTAAATGATTGAAAAAAGTTGCCTGGTCTGATGGGACTGGTTTTCTACTGGCACGTTGTGGTACTCCAATGACCTCCAAAGTCATCAGATCTCAGTCAGATAGAGCTTCATTGGGATGTGGTAGAAAAGGAGATTTTAATCATGGATGTTCAGCTGACAAATCTGCTGCGACTGTGCTAAGGATTAGCACTAAATTGCGTGTAAAAACGAAAAAAGTTGCATGTGCTATTAGTTTGACGACAGGTACAAAAGTGGTGCGGACCAACCTATTTAGATAAAATCTTTGCACGTACTACTGTCTGTCTCCTCGGAAAGTGTCAGAGAGCAGAGTGGCTGTTTAGTTTTGTTTGTTTCAAAACATGCCACAATGTTTGAATTCATTTGTGGGGTGTTTGGTTTTGGTTAATTACATTAAAAAGTTGTTTTTGAGTCATTTACTGTAAGAACTGGATATATTTGCCCATCCTGCATGACATAATATTCAACACAAGAGACAGCACACCAGAAAAAGCACTCTTGGAGATGCTGGCACTAACTGTGCTGGTGTGCTGGAATAATCCAGATGCAAGAAAATGCAGTGTTGCTGGGGAGTTTTTCCTTAAGAGATATGGCATAGCTCCTTTTCATGTTCATGCTCCAATAAGCTATGATGTCATCTGGCAGCTCCAAAATGGCATTTCTGGACAATTGATACGTTGCTACTATATTTATTTCTGACAGTCCAGATATGTTGACATGTGCATGGAAAATTCTCTCTCACCCTCGTTTGTTATTGTGCCTATGTCTCCTTCTCGCCACGATGACTGCAGCCATTTGTGCATAACGCCGTGCCAGTTTGCACCTATCTTTGAAATGTGTTTAATAAAGACACAAAAAACAAGCACAATGAGTTTGCTAAATTGCTACATGATTACATTTGCATCTCCTCCTCCCAGTATTATGCATGTTTTGATAATCTGCATGTATTCTGCGTATTTATGAAGGCAGACACACCAAATGGATAGAGCTTGCTATTTGCTCATTTGACAGATGCAATCCACGATGCTCCATCAAGTATCAAAATCTCAGTTTGGTTTGTCTGGAATTAAGACAGTGAGTATCTTGAAGCTACATACCAAACAACATCTTTGTATGGTCTGAAATGAATTCATTCAGAATAAGCTACAGGGTTTGAGGTTGTCTGAATTGTCAGGAAGTGAAGGTAAGGGTGATTCAGCTTTGTCCTTGGTTTAGAGGACAGGAGCTGATTAGTTTCCAGTTTTTGCAGTGCACCTTTCCATGAAGTAATGATGACATTATCCAGGCTTACAGCAAAAAAAACCATTTAGTTTAGAGAACTAAATGCTGTTTTAAGAACCTTTGGGCATTAATTTATTCATCATTGTTTTCTGATGTCTGTTTTACTCATTATTTATTTATTCTGCCTTGGGCCACAGAGAGTTTCTCACACTGCTGCAAATGTAAAATAACGGCGGAGGTGTGTGAGGAATTCCAGTTTTCACCCATGGCCCATTACTGAACAAGGGTTGTGAAATCACACTCTGGGCCACCAGAGCCAACTCCATTTTCCTCTTGGTCCCTGAACACTACAGTTAAAAAATAAAGAATCAAGCATTTTCAGAAAAAAAAGCCCTTTTCCATTTGTGTTCATTACAATACAGTGAAGTCCTCCTTGTAATAGAGGTCATGCTGAAGACTGAAGGGCTCAGAAGTGTGAACAATGCTGGAATTTCAAGCTGCTTCATTAAAAGTAGATAAATGCATATGCTTAAATATTATGAACAGTTTAATTGAGTTTAATGCCTAAAGCTGATTGCAACAAAGCCAATCATATACTTTAGATGTAACATACTGTTTTTGTGTTAATTCAGTAGCTGGGTCATGCAGCCAAGCTTGTGTCATATACACATTATTTAATTTTCCTTACAGTATTTACTTTATATAAGAAAACTTTATTCAGAGAACATTAGGAGGATCTTTCTAACTGTTGAAGTCCATATCTAACAGATGGAGTAAATGAATTTTTGTCTAAATAGAAGACATACCTTCACTATTGTTGCAATAAAGGGATTAAACCTTTAGAGAAACCTGGCACTGGCCTTGTTGATGCTTTTGTCGATGTGTACAAAGGCAAGGATACAAGGAAGCTAGTTTTCTTTTCAAGAGTTCAATTTATTGAGACACACTAAACAAACAAGGGTGGATTAAAGTGGAAGAAACGTTCCCAGACAGGCTATTTCTGAGGACACATACTCAAAAACATGTATTCCAACTATTATGAAACCATAAATCAGATATTTGTTTTGGTATTTGATTTATGTTTGATCATTCCTACTGAGGAATTAGCACAGTGTAAAAATGCCAGACAATAAAAAAAGTGAAGGGGCTACTTTTTAAGTTAACAAACATCATAGGTAATTTTTTAAGTTTATTTTTCAGTCAGAAAACTCATGTTTGTAATGTCTTGAAATGTAATAATCTCAGGAGTTATAACAATATCTGAATCCATTTGTTTTTGGATCTTGCAGGTGGATTCACAGGTGTTGAAAGTGGGAGTGTAGTGCTGGTAGAGGGTAGGGGTGTCAGAACATAGTTTAAAGAAAGAAATTTGACTGCACACAACTTTCTAAAAGCAAAGCCAGATCCTGCAAAGCTCCCCCTGCTGACTCGCTAAAGTGGACATTCTCAACCTTGGGGTCTGGACCCCAGTGGCGATCGCGAGACGATTTTTAGGGGTTGCCAAATCATTTTTGAAAATTTCAATTAATGTCATATAACAAAATTTCACGCAGACTTGTTCAAGTTGTTTTTTTTGCTTCTTTATTTTTCAAAAAAATTGCTGTATCAGTTAAGTTTGTATAATCTGAACTGTAGTGTTTTACCTGAACGAGTTCAATAAGCGATTGTTCATGAACTCCTTCATATTCATCTCTGCAAAAAATTGAAATCTAATTAAGTGTCCTATTTTCAGTGAAAATATCTTTTTATTCTTAATATGAGCCACACTCAACTGACCAGTCCAGAAACATTTTGTCCTATTTTGAGTTATTTAAAGACAAAAATCAGGTCTGTATTGTTTGAAACAATTTAAAAATGGAGTAAAAAAAGAAGTATCTTGTATTAAGAGGTGAGAAACTTGACGAGCAAATTTTCTTACTTGCATAATTTTTTGACTTGTGAACGCTTGATGGCGTAAGATTTATTAAGACCCAAAAAATTCTCACACAAAAATGCCCCTCTGTTTTTTAAAGGTTTTAATTAGTTTGTGTTGATTTTTGTATCCGGGGTCCCAGATACCACCGCATGTTGAGTTGGGGGTCGTGACTCAAAAAGGTTGAGACTGGCTGCTCTAAAGCACATAGAGCATAAAGCCTTGGTCCCTTTACTTTGGGTACAATAATAATCTATCTAAAACATGGCATTTACACCATATCCTTATGGTTTAGATGCATATTTTTACACTATATTTCATCACCATGATTGTCTACATCAGGCTCATCCAATATTCTGTTCTGTTGGGGATCTGACCCACCTGAGGGATCTTCATCAGTATGTATCATTGAGTTCAAAGTCTGCTTCGATTTGGAGTAAAGGGATGAAGCCAATTCCTGGGCTTCATCAGGAACATGACCTCTGCACATCTCGTCTCTTATAGCAGGCAACGGCAAGTATAGCATGTACCCTGAATAGCTAATAGTCAACACATTTGATGTTGTTACATCATACTTTAGGAGAGGCATTGATTCCTTTGAGACCAATGCTAATGAGCTGCTCTGTATTCATGAGTTATCAAATATGTTAGTTAACCTTGAAACGTAGCCTCCTCTGGTTTTGTACTATCCAATTTTCATGAGGCTAATCAGTTCAGTTATTTTAAATGTTAGATTTTAAACAGCTAATAAGCTTGTAGTCTTGCATAAAAGCATATAAGATTCTTGATGTCAGAGGAAAAAAATGGAGTCCTTTGTGTCAATGCTTGCCTCAGTGTTCTTTTTAACATTAAACAATAGCCTCTCTGTGGATCTATAATGGTTTCAGTGGGTACATTTATTACTGCATTTTGTAGCCTTGCAAACTTTTTGTGCTCCCTTTCCTACATTCAGTGCCACTGAGTGTTTGTCTGCATCTCTTTACGACTGCTAGCACCAGAAATCTAACAAATTATTTTGCTTCAGTGGATCTCTCTTTTGCTCACTGCATACACAACTATCAGACATAAAATGCAAAGTACAGTGAAAATAAACACATGTAAGCTTTCCTCGTGTGCAGGCTCAGGTAAAATGATAAGGCTGCCTTGGGAGAAATCACTTTTTCACATGCTGAATGGCTTCTGCTGGTTCTCTCTCAAACAGTAATTGAGGGCTGACCATGAATAAGTCAGCAGCATAAGTCTCTCTTTCTCTTGTGCAGCCTTTTCCTCTCTTCCCCTCCTCGCGCCGCCTAAAGTAAGCACTGCAGTAGCAGCAGCTGTCTCGCAGGATGAAAACGTAGGGGTGAGCGGTCTCTTCCACATCTCTCAGAGCTCCACTCGGGCTAAATTACGTGTCATTGCAACCCAATTTCATCACAGGCACTTGTTTTGTCTTCTTTTGATTTGTTTATTTGCCGGGGTGTTGGAGCCGTACGCAAAAACAACATGAATTTTGCAGAAAGGCCACATTGCTTCTCGATGCTTTCACACAGCATTTGAAGCTGCGAGCTTTTTCTTTTTTTTTGTCACATGTGCTGCTGAAGACAGTCCTATTCAAGGGTATAGCATCCTTGTGCTGCTATTTATAGTCAAAGTGAGCATGCACGAGGGAGGAGTGAGGGTTTTTGTGTGTAAGGGTGTGTGCTTATTTGATATTTGAAATGATTGGTGGAACATTGGGTTCGAGCAGGTGTGTTCAATCCTTTGTCAAAGACATTATGTTATATACTGACATATTTACTAGTTTACTCCATTTTTTTAGTGGTGGAAAACATTCACAAAGTGTCATCAAACATCCCAAAGTTTCTCAAGTGTCTTTTGATATCAGATGATAAGTGTCAGTTTCCTGCAGTGGTATAGGCTACATAAACATCAGCAAACTCTGCTCCTGATCAAGGAACATGTTCTCCATTAGGGGGCGATATGAGCAAAATGTGTCAGCATGTTTTTATGGCAGGATCAGAGTCTTGGTTTTATCAGGATTGTGATGTATAGATTCAAGATACATTTATTCGCTAGTATTGTACATGTTTCAGTACAAAAGATTTTGCCTTTTAGTTACATCCTGTCCAAGAAACATAAAAAAAGACGGAGACATAAGACATGAGGAGGACAGGAGCGGGAGAACTGGTAGTTTGCTTTTCTTCAGCCCCCTGTTTCATTGGATGGGATTTTGGATAACACTGGGAGAGAAGAGGGAGAAAAAAAAAACTTAATGCCAGACTAGGCCTTGGGGTTGTGGGCACAGTTTGGGATTAGGAAAAAACACCTCAGCATATAAGCAACATTCAAAACCATTATAACAATGAACTCAAAGACTTTTGCACAAACCCACGCTCAAAAATCAAGAATTATCTTAATCATACTTCTCTAATTCTAAGTAGTTTTTACTTCAAAAAAGTGATATTTTTCATTCCATTTGCCAAAATTAAGTATATAAGAAGCATGAAACTAGATTCTATTGCTCATATTCAGTATATTTCACTTAAAATTCTTCTTCAGGAAGTTTGTTTTCAAGCATTTTAATCTAAAAATGAGCATTTTCTTCTTGTTTTAAGATCTGAGAATACTTTTCAAGGCCATCTTGTTTTTTGATTTATCAGTCTTATTTCAAGATTTCTTGCCAAGTGAAATTATCTTGCTGCATGGACTGATAATTTCACTAGTTTTAAGATATTTTTCCATCAAATTTAGTATTTTTAACTTATAACTTAACTCAGACTCCCTCTTTTTGCAGTGTGTGGTTTAAGGTTTAGGGGTGTCACAGTACAGACACATTACTAGATGTGTCTTGGTTTTTTTTGTGCATTTATTTGACATATAATTAATAAAGTGTAAGTTTAAAGCTGAGGCTGCACAGAATTGGCCTTGGACATGTTTTGCTTTGGGAGAGAAGTTGAGAAATGACAGCAGACCTGTTCTTTTTGACGTTGAACACACTTAATACCCTGTTGTGTTTGGTTAAACATAGCATGCAGTGTGTCTTTCAGCTTCACCTTGCTGTTATGGTAAACAGTGGTATCATTCCTAGTTTGACAAATGAGCTGTTTGCTGCTGACAGAGGATGGATAGCCACAGAGATGCTGTAACGAACGACCTCCTTAAGTTCTTCACCAAACTTTGCCCTCTGTGAATTGCAGATACAGCCTCGTCACTCCCGTGCCGAGCGCCTGGTTGTCCTTATTATCTTCCCAGAATGCCATCCTGCAGGTTGGCCCTTATTTGCTCTGCATTTGTTTGGTGCCATTTTCCGAAACGCTGCATGTGTTAGAAGAAGAATGTGACACATGGCTCCTAATGGCATGAATCAATGACACGCCGGCGGGAGAGCAAGAGGCTTCCTTCCTTCCTGCCAAGCTTTGCTGTAAAGTTGGAGTCTCACCCCAAACAACCGACCAGAATAAGTCCTCAGATAGGGATTAGCATGAGAGCGAGCCACAACGGAGGGAAACACAAACAAACAAACACTGTCTGTTGGATTTAGTTTAAGCTGAGTTGGACACACAGGCTAAAATAACACATGCAAATGTCCTCGCATGATTACACACTCTGTCTCCCAAATACTCCATCACATGCCCTCAGCTCTTCATGTGTGTGAGGTGATGGATTCACTCAAGCTGAAATGTTTACCAACACACAGGCTTTATGTGGTCCTATTGTTTTGTTTGTCAAACTGGCAAATTGGCCGACGTTTATGCATTCGGCGAGATCTCCAGGCCGTATAATAACACAAAAAAAGACTCAATATTTCTCTCCGCATAATCTTTTGTGGCAAACAGTGCATGCTTGATTGACAGAGCTTGTTAGAGGCCTCTTATTTTTCCAATCAGCAAAGTAATTATAAAGGCAGCCTCTCGGGTTCCCCCCCATGTAATCCGGTCACAGTGGCTAGATCACCCCCTGATAGGAGAGTGATTGTCGAGCTCCCTCACACACGTCAGCTATGAGCTCGCTTATGCTCATCCTGCTGTCCTCATTAATGAAAACACCCAAATGTTCTGAAACCTGTTCTTACAGTGATTCTTGTAAACACAGGCATCGTTCCTCTGAGCGGGGAGTCACCTAACAAGCTGCAGGAGGCGGGGAAGTAATGTAAACACCTTATGGAAAATGATGATCCCCCCGAGGTAGTGTTTACGATAACAATGAGCGCTACACGGGAAGGTCACGTTAGGGTGAACACCAATTACTGTCACATCATCTGTCTGTGATAAAAAGGAGATTGTGCTGTCAGTGATTTGATTTGATTCTTTAAAAAACATCAGATACAATTTCTTTCAACCTGACTGGTGTTCTTTTTCAGTTCAGTGAATACCCCCTCGATTTTGATACATGCTCTGTTAGAAAAAAACAAATAGATGGATCATCTCACATGACACAATCCACCATTTCAGTGTTGTTTTGTGATTAAAGCTTGATGGTGGCATCAATGATATATCATTTACCAACATGTGAACGTTTTATTATATGGGTAAACTTAACCCTTTAGAGCTCAGCATAGTGCTGGAGCTACGATTTGCACTTTTGATTCAGATTGGTCATAAATTTGAAACTAGTAAAGATCAATCAATATTTCTTTTGGTATATAAAATCTGGGGGGCTAAATTGAAATTTCATGCACTCATTGTGTCTCACAGCACTTTTTCATTGCAGTGATGGGTTTGTAAAAATACATCATAACATGCTCATAGTTTGAAGTTATTTATGCTCCTATATACTGAAATTTGAACTCCGTTAGATTTTTCTTTGATTTTGAATGCACTTCTTATTAATGACCGTAGTGTTTTACATAAAATGTGTTTTCACATGTAATTATGAATTGTTTCTTTTAATGGTAGTGATGTCTCTTCCCAAATTTTGCACTGTTTCCTATTTTATTTTTCATTTACTTGTAACAATATTGACTATTTCTCAAAAAGAGGTTGTGTGTGGACCCCAAACATTTTTTCTAAAGGCTCTAAAGGGCATTATGCAAACATTTTGCATTAACAAGGTGGAGGGAGACAGTTTTGCACTTTCTATATTTTGAAATATATGTAGAAAAAAATGTTCATTTCACTCTCAAGCAATAGATTTATTATTTTACTAGGTGAGACATAAGTTAAAACACATTATTAAAACTTCAGATGTAAGGGTCATATTGATGCAAAGCAAATAAACCTACTCTGAAAAATGTGAACTACAGTATGTTAAAACATAAGAATATGTCTTAGCAGATTTATATTGGGTTTAATGTTAAAGCTGTTGGTCAAAATAGTAAATTGCGATAATAACCATGGATCAACTTATCACCATGACAAGGAAAATGATAGGAAAGACCCAGATTTGCAATAGTGCAAACAAAAAGGCTCTATATTTCAAAAGTAATCAGGCAAGAGGTAAGACAAAAGTAAAGAAAAGTCACAACTAAACGGGCAAAAACTGGATTACCAAATAACTGAAAATCACAGCAAAGCTGGAAGAAAAAGAGGCAAAATAAATACGCTTGAGTACAGGATTGATAAGGTTTGTGCTACAACGGGTGGACAGGGGAAAATGCAGACTGTAAATACAAAACGAGAAAAATGAGAGGAGAAACGTGACTACAAAATAAAACCAGACACGACAATCGTGAATGCCAAGACTGACATAAAAGGCGCAACTTAATGTAAGTGAGGAGACATTACACAGTATTGTTGATAACTTCTTTAATTTGATGGAAATTTTCATTCCTTGCAAGTTCATAGAGTTTAAATCTTCCCCAAAGTTCAGCTAAATGAGCCTGAAAGTCTGATCTGATACATTTCCCCGTAGTCTGAAAACCCGTGGTCATTCCATCCTGACAGAGCCTTTTCTTTGTAACGCAGCAGAAAAACCATCTCCACCCTCACGCATGGACGCTGCATCTCCATTTATTCATCAAAATGTGTGATGTGATGGACTGTGAAGCATGGAGGATAGCTTTCTAAGTAGCTGTGATATTGGTGTGAGGGGGAAAAAGCTGAGCTGCTGGAAGCCAAATTGTTACTTTTGTGATGGTAATGCTGACCAAAGCAGACTGATAGTACAGACTGTGAAGACCTAAGTCCTGCATCCTTTAGAGGTTCTGGAAAATCCCACTGACTGATCTCAAAAACTTCTCGGAGTTCATGACTAATACTATAACAAATAGAAACCGACTCTGCGAGGCTCCAGTTGGAATCGTGGTGTGTTCTTGAAGGTGTCAGACGATAAAAAAGTGTTTTTAATTGAAAATGGGGCAGACAGAAATAGCGTCGCTTGACTCGGGATGTGGCCAAATGAATGAATACTGCTTTCTATTCCAAGGCTGATCAGTATGCAGGAGAGATTTGCTTCTGAAGCATTTTAAAAGGCTATTGTGTCACCTCCGTACTCGTCGCCTCATCTCTGATGGAGTACCGATGATGCATTGAGAGTGTAAGCTCCTTTAAGCTGCAGTGATTGGACCTATCATGCTCTGAAAAAGACACAAGGTGATACACATAATACTAATCTCTGTCGCCACCTTAAATGACACCGCTCACTTAGACACAGGTCTATTGTCGAGGCTACATCTCCACTCTTAGGATGGAAAAAACATTGATTTCCTCAGTCCTCCAAATTGGACAGAATCCCCCAAAACACAGCGACACAATCACTTGGCTTTTCACTGTTGACCTGGAAAAGCAGCCGTGGCAAGCGAACAATGCCACGTTTTTCAATTCTGCACGCCGTGTCAGTGGGAAAACAACAGCGAGGCTTGTGATATTAATGCAACCGTCACAACGACGAGAGACCCCGGCGATAAACATTGAAATTCTCTCAGATACATCAAAGCCACCGCGTAATGAACCCCTGTATCTGTAGGGCATGGAGACATATACTGTATGCCTCTAATGTGATATTTCCCCATTCCGGCGTGAACATTCAAATCATATTTCATCCACGACATCTCCTGCATCCTGCTCGGGTCCGGCCCACTCCTGGGGGACGGTGTTTGCACAGCAGCCGTCTTCATCTGAAGCCAGAAAACCACACATGCTGGGCTGACGTATACACACTGACAGGAATATAACGTCTGCTGTGAAGCACTTCTTCAAGTAATCATTTGATCCCTCCAGGATGCATGAAAATTAAACAGGTTCATAGGTTGGTGTAGCAATTACCGGAAACCTATACAGTTGCTTTTTTTTGCAGCAATGAAATGGGTTTTAAACGTGTTGGCCTTTCCCTACACTCAGCGGCCTGTGCTAAATTATGTCCCGAGGAGTGTTTTAATAACAGTTTTTTGCAGAGTTTACACCACGCAGCATAAGAAGCATTGAGATGAATAAGTACCGCACCACCTGGGTTCTGGGTCATTCTGGTTAATAGAGTGTGATATAGTCGCTGTATGGCTTCAATCGAGTGTTGTGGTGGGAGGAGAGCCCGCTAACTGATTACCCTCCAAACACTGCAGCGAGGTTGTGCTGCTTTGTAGAGATGCTCTCAGGAATACAAGGTAAACATCTCCCAAATCACTGTTTCTGTGTAACACTCATTTTTATCGAATGTTTACGTTTTCTGCTTTGTTTCACGACTGTTCATTTTCCATCCAGAACAAGATCATATAATTGTTTTTCTGGGCAAGCCTGGCGGCGGGATACAGAGTAAAAATAATCCACTGTGGCACGCTGAAGTGATTCTCTGAAAAAGAAGAAAAGTGAAACTCATTGTTTGCATTTGTCAACATGTACTATTTTGAGTTTGTGAGATTATTCTTTATATTCTGGTCTAAACTTGCGGCTACAGAATTGGCAGAGATTCCTAAAGGTGATGGAAAACTTCCCCAGAGATTTTGCTCCACATTGACATAACAGCATCACACAGTTACTACATTTCATTTAACCCTTATTAAACAGGTAAATGCTATATTATTATTGCTATACTATTATTTTTATTATTATTTGTATACTATCCTATGCTATTATTAAAATTATTATTATACAAATATTATTAGCATTATTGCTATTGTGTTATCATTATATGATCACTGCTATTATTATTATTGTTATTATTACATCTTATATTTTATTTTTTATATATTGTATTTTATATTATATATTATTATAATCATATTCCTGTTTCTATGCACATGCAGAATCCCTCTCAGGTACACACAGCAAACTTGAATACATCTAAAAGCTCTATTTATGTTTAACTTCATTTCCTTTTTATATATTTTTTATATTTTTATCGGTGCTGAGTTTTTTTCCCCTGATGGACACACCTAAAGGGATCAATAAAAGTACTATCTATCTATCTATCTATCTATCTATCTATCTATCTATCTATCTATCTATCTATCTATCTATCTAAAAGCTTATTGAAATTTCATGAATAATCTTTTTTTAATGCCTTGCAAAACATTTTTACTCTCTTTCATCCATTTTAACACTGAATAATTTATAGTTTATACGATTTTTCACCCTCAAATGTTTTTATAACATTTTTAAAAATATCTTTCTGTTTGGAAAAAAATTGAAAACATTTTTTCAGGCCCTAAGGAGAATAAAAATATCCTGACACAGGCTAATATGAATTTCCACCACATGAACCATTGAATTTAGGAGTAAATAACTTTTAAATAGGTGTCCACCGTTGTGACCACTCTGCACCACAGGGTTATTATGCCCGTCTCCAATGAGTCTGTCCATTCTCTTCTGACCTCTGGCATCAACAAGGCATTTTCACCCTGAGAACTGCTGCTCACTGGATGTTTCCCCTTTTTTTTGACCATTCTGTGTAAACATAAGAGATAGTTGTGAGTGAAAATCCCAGAGTTTGTGAAATACTCTCAATAGTCTCTCAAATCACTTTTCTTCTCCATTTTGATGCTCAGTTTGAACTCCAGCAGCTCGTCTTCATCTTGTTTTCGTACCTAAATGCACTCAGCTGCTGTCATGTGATTAACCGATAAGATATTTCCGTTAATCAGCAGCTGAACAGGTGAAAAAAATCAAGTGGCTGGAAGGTGTCGAAATGAAGAGAGAGGTGATACTGTACAATCACTTGAAAGAAATTGGCGCATTAAAATCTTTTGTTAGAAACACTTTCATTCATACAAAGGAATAAAAACTAAACCCTTTGAGTCCTCCTGAAGCCTAAGTGACCAAAGAAATCAGTAATTGCAGGTTTAACTCTCCTTAATTCCCATTTTGAAAATCCAAAGTGTCTAGCATTGTAATTATTTTCTGGAAAACAGGACTGAAACTGACAGTTACCTTTTCTCTATAAAAAGGGTTCTTGCATGTCCATTTTTGTTGTAATTACAGTGATTTCAAGGCATCAATTTAACTCCTGTAAGATGCCACAACATGGTATTATCCCTCCCTCCTACTGGACTCTTGCTTTTTGCAGAATTCATGTTCCTTCCAGGAGGAGTCTGCTGCAGTCTTCTGTTTCCATTAGGCTCCAGTTTACAGACAGAAAAATACACATAGAGTTTATTTGGACCGAAGTGCCTGTGCTGTCATTTCTGTGTTGGTGGGAGGGCTCATGCAGACTAAATTGCAACTCATTGCATATGTTTTCTCAAAATGATAACCATCAACTACTGTCCCATGATGCATAAACTCCTGCTGCGTCTATGGCTATATTTTCTATCACAGTATTACATTACAGTGACTGCCAACAGCCGGCAATAATACAATCAATTTGCCTCCCTCACCAGGGATTGCTTGGGAGATATTCTGTCATCTCTGGTCAGTATTTCAACATTTCCCTCTTTTTCTGCTTGCTCAGACTTGAAATAAGATGAGTTTTGACTTGCACAGTTTGTGGAATAAGAAAATATGGACGCCTAATCAATTTCCAGCCATGTCAACACTCGGCTGCAAATCGTTCTAACATCTCAGCAGGATCCCTCGGTTTCAGGAGGGAGACGTTTGGCAACTTCACACCGTGATTTCTCCATCCAAAAACTGAAAATAATGAGAGAATAATTGCTTTCTGCATCGCGTCAGACTTGCCTGTCTGTGCGTATTAAATAATATCAAACGGTGCATGTCCGCACTACATCTATTGATATTTTCACACTGTTGGTGGGAAACCAGCGGAACAAAAACTCTTTAATATATTTTATCAGGATGACAAGCTAGAGTTTGCAAGTCTTCGAGTGACTCTACAGGAGGCAGGAAGATTTCCTGTCTGCCTGTTAGTGTTATGAACACAAAAATGTGTAAAACCGACATAATTACTATTGTAAATATCACCACACTGAACACTGTTTTTATTTTTCCACTTACTCAGCTACATGACTGGCCCTGGGGAGCATTACCACATTCACTGCTCCAGTAAATAACTTTTGGAATTGCATTTTCTGCAAAGCTTTTTCTTCATTATTAAATCTCACCCTGCTGTAAATGGCATACAATTATTTTGCTATCAAAACGTGTCTTCTTATGTTGTAATTCAATGTAAACATAATAAAGCATGAACACTTCACTGAGAGTTCCCACTGAGAACGTGCGTCAAGAGGTTGGAGCCCTGTGGTGCATTATTTTGCATTTTAAATGTGCAGTGTGTAGAAGTTGGCAGCAAACACAAACGATGGAAATAGGATGTAATGTTTGCACAAGTACAGTTGTGCACCCCCCAGCAGAGATTCAGATTTTTTGGCCTTTTCTCAGAAAATATGAATGATAGCTCAAAATCATTTGTATCACTCATGGTTAGAGGTTGGGTGAAGACATTTATTGAAAAAAAAGTTTACTCTTTTTAAATCATAATGACAACAGAAAGTTCAAAAATGAGCCTGTTAAGAAGTTTACACAGCTCTGGTGGTTTTGTCCTGATAAATGCACAAAAGTGGACACAAGTGTGTTTGAATGTCTACGAAAGGTAACCATCCTCACCTGTGATGAATTTGCTTGTAATCGGTGTGTGTGTATAAAAAATGAACAGGGTCATTTGAAATAAAAGGCAAAAAAGAAATTTAAAGAAGAGTTTTAGATAAATAGTCGAATTTTGTCTTTTATCAAAACCCTGAGTCTAACACCTAATCTTGTTATTTCTAAACCAGACCTTTTAAATTATATTTTTAGTTATGAAAACTGAAGAACAAAAAGAGCTCTCTTCGACTCTTAACTTTTAAAAATAATGCAGTACAAAATATTCATAATTGTGTCAAGTTATATAAAGTAAAATACAAAACAATTAAAAACAAAATTCAACAATCCCAAAGAAAAACAGATTTTTCCCAACAGTCTCACACTCAGGTGTGTAAAACAGCTGACACATCAGATCCTGGGTCAGTCAGGAGCAGGAAAAAATTGCAGCTTTAGCGAGCACATGATCACGATTTTTGAATTTGCTACTGATCAAAAAACGATAAATCGTTCAGCCCTACTATAACCCCTGTAAAATATGTTTACAGAAATGAATTTCAAGAAATTCACAGTATCCAGAAGCAGGTTACAAAGACATACGAGACATGTCATGCAATATTATTACAAAATTACAAATGACCTGCAGTCAAAACCAAAACCCCCCTCCCACACACCCATATATCAGTTAAGAAAAGAAAATAGACTTTAACAGGAAATATGCATAAACCTTTTACATCAAATTAAATATGAAACTATAACCGAAAAAAGAAAGAAGTCGTGGGAGACAGTTATTGCAAACTTTTAAAAAGCAGACATTAAGGTGCCATTTAAACAATAGAGGTGAGCATTAAAAGTGTCTTAAGGAGACAGCCAAGGATTAGTATTGAAAAATAAAAGGTGATTTAACCACTTAAGATAATGTTAATCTTCTCTGGAAATGCTTTCAAACACAAATTTAATGTAGTGATATCTACCATGTCTTTATGAGCTAACAGAAGGGTGAACTCATAGCCAAGAAATATGAAATTGCACAAAAGTATTCAGCCAAGTTTTTTTTTCATCTCTAAAGGAAACTATACTCTTGTTTCCAGGGAGATTCTCTTCTACGCCTGTACAGATTTATCATTAGCACCTCCTGATGCAGTCTTCCCAAGATGTCATCTGACTTCCTCTTGCAGTGACAGAGTGTAGTCGAGGTCCACCATACTTTTAAGCATGTGCACATAACTACCAATTATCCTCAAGCTGTGGGAGTCAGGGGTGGATTGCTACACACAGGCACAGTAGCCGTCGTCACACCCACAGACTTTGAGCGACAATCCCCGTAAAGTGTTTGAGTGCTTGTGGCCGCTCGACTGTCGAATGATCCGGTGCATGAATGCTCCGATGCAGACTTCACAACCCCAAATTAAGCACTTTCCATTTGTCCGTCTTTCTGCAGACTTTCCCGTGGGATGGACTCAGAGTTTATTGCAGATTCGGTGACCCGACGGATGTGATTGTCTGACCCCTCGATAAAGTTTTATACATTTTTAAATGTTGACGTGGTAGTCATTAAAAACTTAATTGAACCTGAAGTAATCAAAATGAGCATGGATTTGAATAAAACGGCAAAAAAGTTGTTCCTGTTCCAAAGTCACCTCTGGGGATGTAGTTTTTTTAGTTAAATATTTGAGAAGATTATAGAAAACGACTCCTCTGACTTTTTACAGTTTGCTTCACGAAGTATCTTTTCAAGAAATGTGTGATGCCATGATGGTGTATCTCATCTTTTATCCCTCGTGTGCTACATGCCGAACATTCTCAGGTGCAGTGTGTGGGAGTCAGCGTCGTTTGGCAGGTGTATTATGAACACAGACACTCAGAAGAAGCCTTTTCTATCTACATAAAGAGTTCCATGGAGGTCACGTCTATCTTTTTTATGTCTCTACTGTAGCTGTGAGTGGCTTCATGAAATATGCCAGTCTGAATCCAATCCAACTTTATTTATAGAGCACATTTAAAAACAGCAGAGTTGACCAAAGAGCTTTACAGTAGTGGAAAAGGAAATGAAACGAAACTTGAAATCAGCCACACCAAAACAAGGCAAATAACAAAAACATCTCCCTTAATGCACTCTGAGCATTAAGTACAAGCATAAGCAACTGGTCTGCAGACCTCAGTGGTCGTGATGGGACACATGGCTCTGTAAGGACAGAGAGATAGGGTGAAGCCAGCCCATTAAATCCATTGTGCACAAACCATGAAATCTTAAAATGAATCCTAAAACTGACGGGAAGTCAATGATGTGCTCCAGAGTTCCTGTTAGAAGGAGGGCAGCAGCATTTTTGACCAGCTGCAGATGAGACATGAAGGTCTGTCTGACACCAACATAAAGTGTGTTGTAGTTGTCTGGGCGAGTTGAGATGAAAGCATTTAAAACCATCTCAAGGTCCCAAGAAGAAAGATGAGGCTTCACCTTAGACAGCTGTTGGCAGAGGTTATTCGTTTTTCCATTTAAACCCTCTGGTGCATGAATTATGAAAGTCAGTGTCAGGATTTTTCCCTTGAGTGTTTTCATTTGTCTTAAGACATAAAAAAAAGTTTCCTTTTTTTTCAAATATTTACGACTGAGCATTCAACATGAAACAGTGTGAACTTAATGTAAATATGATTTTTTTTTTGTTTGACTTCTTTTCTTTTTTTATTGGGTAATGTCATGAATAATCTTTTTTAATGCTTTGCGAAACATTTTAACTCTCTTTCATCCATTTTAACACTGAATAATTTATAGTTATAACGCTGTTTTACCCTCAAATGTTTGTCTATAACTTCTTTTGAAAAATATATATTTGGAAAAAGAATCGAAAACATTTTTTCAGGCCCTAAGAAGAATAAAAATATCCTGACACAGGCTAATATGAATTTCCACCACATGGACTATTGAATTTTGGAGTGAATAAGTTTTAGCTGTCTACTGTAGTGACCACTATGCACCACAGGGTTAAAGTCATTGTCACAAAAGCATTTATATCAACTCATTGGACGTCCATGTTCAATATCAGGCTTGTAAACTAATGTACTGAAAAACTGAGCCCTGTAGGTGACAGCAGTGCTTTCTTTACATGAGAGATCAGCAAAGATTATGAGAAGAGATGACGGAGAAACAATGACTGACGTTGCTAGTTGGAAAAGTTGCGGCAGCTCACACTTGAATATAGCATGTGTCATTATCGTGAGGAAAGATGACGGATTGTTTTCGATATTTTTTGGTCCAAAACAGCTGATTTTGGTAGAACTACTCCATGCTCTACTGCTGATTACTCTTAGCTCAGGAAAAGGTAAAACAAATTTTATGTTTTTCCTGAAAATAGACGTCTAGTTTTTCTTTTGGTAGTTTCAGTGTTGATACAGTCATACAGTCATTGAAAAACTGAGCCCTGAAGTCGCAGCAGTGCTTTCTTTACATGAGAGATCAGCAAAGATTATGAGAAGAGATGACGGAGAAACAATGACTGACAATGCTTGTTGGAAAAGTTACGGCAGCTCACACTTGAATATAGCATGTGTCATTATCATGAGGAAAGATGACGGATTGTTTTCAATACCTTTTGGTCTAAAACAGCTAATTTTGGTAAAACTACTCCATGCTCTACTGCTGATTACTCTTAGCTCAGGAAAAGGTAAAACAAACTTTATGTTTTTCCTGATAATAGACGTCTAGTTTTTCTTTTGGTAGTTTCAGTGTTGATACAGTCATATAGTCACTGAAAAACTGAGCCCTGTAGGTGGCAGCTACGCTTTCTTTACATGAGAGATCAGCAAAGGTTATGAGAGGAGATGACGGAGAGAATGGCAGACATTACTAGTTGGAAAAGTTAAGGCAGCTCACACTCAAACATAGCATGTGTCATAATTGTTTTCAACATTTTTTGGTCTAAAACAGCTGATTTTGGTAAAACTGGTCCATGTTCTGCTGATTACTCTTAGCTCAGGAACAGATAGAAACAAACTTTTTTGTTTTTCCTGATAGAAGAAGTCTACTATTTCTTTTGGTAGTTTCAGTATTTACATAGTCAAAGAGCAAAATATTCTTTGAGTCTTTAAAGACTGTCCAGGGTTTTCTAAAACAGCTGGCGCTAGTGCTTTCCGCTTTAAAAAACCTGCTAGTCGATCAGTTTGAAAGCCAAACAACAACTCATAGTTGTTGTATTTATCATGTATTACAAGTGCTTCTTGATGAGAAGGGCCAGCAAAGAGCACTTTAATCGAGATTACGACCCACGTAGTTCTAGACACTCTACTTGAGAATTTTTTTTGCCAAGGCTTTGGGTTTCAATCTAGGATTTGGCCATTAAAACAGACAGGAGACTGGAAGACAGTAAAAAACAAAACACTGCATACACACTGAACAAACACTCACAGACAGTGGCTGGATGTCAGCATGATTATATCAAGCATTGTTTACAAAGACAGGAGCGTTAACAAGATCATTCTGTCGCTTGTCTTAGAATTACAGTGAGAAGACTGTAAAGTTGTCAGCCTTTGTGCTTTATCATCTCTTCTTACACTGAATTATGTGCAAATAACCGGCACAAGTTATGTTCCATACCTCACATTCCTATGGTTGTGTGTCAGCATCTTTTCCCTCAGTGGATTAGCAGCAGACACACGTTACCTGAAGCTGTTTCACCTCCGTCACTCGTCAGATCAATAATCAGGTTTCTGTCGACAGGGTTTCTGGTGAAGCACGTCCTCCTACCAGCCTGTTGTCAGACTGAAGAACCGCTGCAGCTCACAGCCAGAGCAATGGTTATCAGTTAGAGCTCTCGTTCTTTAAAGCCATAATTCAAGAGCTCCTAGAAAAAAGGGACTGTCACATACTCAGCTGTGGAATTAATTTGTAAAACATTCTCTTCAGTGTTTTTGTCACTCTGTAACATTCAAAATTTGTAGAGAGGTGATTAACAAAAACAATTAAATAAGAGATGAGTAAAAGAAAAACACATTGCTGCAACTCAGTCAGATTCTGGATAATGAACTAACAGAGGAAAAACATCACAAATAATGAAGTAAATATAGATCTAATCTGCCAAAGCATCGAAAAACAAAGTGAAATGAGGTTTTGATAGAAATTAATGAGCAAAAACATGTCAAAATTAATAAACCAGGTCATGCTTGAGGCTAACGAGAGCACCACTTTTTCACTCAGTGACATATGCACAAGTTACACTTCATACAACTTCAAAACCAGCTGCACTAAAAACCCTCATTATCTGTTTTGTCCTTCCTCGTATCCTCACAGAAACACTGATGTGCAGAGAGCGCCACCTCCAAACTGTTAAATGGCTCCTCTCTAATGAGGGTCACGGCAGACATTTCCTACTTGTGTACTTAACAGCCATCACCGGATCATTGATTACTCATCTGCTGCATAAATGGCTTTGGTTCTCTGAGCCTTTGATAATGTTGTAGCAGGTGAAAACGGCCATGCCCGGCAGCTTTCATATTCACTCACAAATATTTGCTTATTTTTCAATTTGCCAAGAGATTTTATGCAAGCCATGGCCCAGAGCAAACCTTTTGACATTTGCCAGGATTGCCAGATGGCCTTGGCATGTGTGTGTGCGCGTGTGCATGTGGCATTAGCCTCTCTGCCTATGTGTGTGTATGTGACACCTTGCATGAACACACACTCCTGGATTTTATTAAGGGACATATTAATTAAAAAGCACTTGGAAGTTGTTTAATGTCATTAGTGGAAATGGCATTCAACATGTGATGTGATGATCCTGAATAAAGAAGTTAATCCATTAAAGCAGAGAGCTGCTCTGTCGAGGGATGTTCTCAAGCATCTTAGTTCTTAGACTTCTGAATTTAATCAATGACTGACTGATGTGAAAATACCAGGAAAACAGAAAAAAAGAGCATGATATGTCCAACACAGAATTTGCCAGAAATCAAAAGATGATATGTCTATGTAGGCGTTATTAGTGTTTTCCGCCTGTGAAGCCAAAAGACTCAGTGCTTCTCCCATTGAATGGCTCCAGTCTGAGTAAAACAGGAAAACACTTTGGACAGTGACGTGCACAGATACTTTGAAAGGCAGGGGCAAAAGAAAAAAAAAAGGCTCACACAGTGCATGTTTGGCTCCAAAAGGGGCACTTAGGCAAATATTTTTGCTCCCAAGACAACTGAACCTAAGCATGTTTCAGCTCCCATGAGGGCAGTTTGTCATATTTTAACCAGCCAAAGAATCAGATCAGTAGGTTTGTCTATAGAGTTGTTCTGATACCGATACCAGTATCGGTAATTGCTCCAATACTGCCAAAAATGCTGGTATCGGTATCGGTAACTACTGGAGTACAGGCACCGATGCGATACTTCGTGATTTATTAAAATGGAAATCTAATGTTTAGCTCAGCAAAACTCTGTTTGATGCAGGACTTGGAGCTAAGCTAACTAGCACATTAGTGTCAACGGTGTGGCAATATTTCACACTGGATACTGCTATACTGTTATATTTATATTTGGAACATCTCTATTTGTCAACAAGGAGAGCACTTAAGCACGTTTTGGCTTCCAAGAGGCCACTTTGGTGCAAGTTTGTCCTTTAACAAGCATTTTACACCTGATAACCTACTTTTTATTTTCTTACTTTGCACATTTTGTCTCCCAAGAGACCACTTGAGCATACTTTGGCTCCCATGGCACGTTATCACGTTCTAATTAGTCAACGTGGCAGATAAGTGTGGTTTGCCAACCGGATTGGCACTTCAACTTTTGTTTTGGTTCCCAAGAAGGCAGTTTAGTGCTGGATTGGTTCCGATATGGGCACTTTCATACATGTTTGGTTATCAAAAAGACACTTTAGTGCATTTCTCAACAATTGTGCACTTATTTTGTCAGTCACCCACCCCCACCCCCAGGCACACTGTACACCACTGACTTTTAACCATATTCCACGGGCTTGATTGTTGTCGTTTTGCTTCGTTCAGCTTCGTTTCATGGCTGAAATACAAGTGACACTGTGATGTGTACTTTTAACTGTAATTGTGTTTCAACACACTATTGTGCCTCTAACTCCTTTGGCTCCCCCCTATCATATATCCATGATCATGCCCCCCAGTTTGAAAACTACTGATTTAACCAGCCCATGTACAAATTTAACTCCATTTTTCAATCAACATGCTGATAAACTGAAACATGCTATAAGACACCATCTGTCTTCTGTGTTTCACCAAAGCTGATTATTGAAAGTATCATGGCAGCAGACTTAAACTTGAGCTACAGCTTCAGAAAGCGGCAGAGCAGAGGTATAAATAACATCACCACATTTCTCCTCATGAGTTTTTGCAAGCAGGATAGATAATTAGCATTTAAAGTCCCAGTAAAACAACTTAATGAAGATACAAGACATAAGGAATCATAATGTCTTTATGCTCATGTTTACAATAAAGTCAAGTAAAGGACCTGCAGACCCTGTTCATTTTTTTGTAGTTATGCACTAGAGGCTTGAAGTGACAGAGTAAAACTGACAGAGGAATTCACTTTTGGGAGAAACTGATAAATCCTTTGCAGGTGCTGAAGTGCAGCTGGAAGGAGTGAAGAGCTGGTGAGTCAAGCTCAGTCTCCGAAAAGCTTTAAAATCTCCTGCACAGAAGAGAAAATAAAAAGGCGAAATAAAAATGGATTCCATTAATGTAGGCGTTTTCTGAAAGGGTTTTTATTCTGGGGACCATAAAGTGAGTGCAAGCAAAACAAAAAAAGACAAGAAAAATGTATGCATGGTGAGATAACCGGATGCCTGAATTTGCAGTCAGTTCTATTCTTTCTCTGTGAGGAAACAAAAGATAATTAAAGGGCACTAACACTAAAACGCTATTTTTGAACACAAAAGCTTGAAATCAGCATCTCAGAGAAGTCTGCAGACGACACCCAGGGCTGGAAAAACCCAAAACAAACATGCATGTATCTTTACAGACCAGCCATTACTCAGAGAGATGCTGTTGCCCCCACAATTGCAACACTTCAACAGCTGCTTCCTCCTGTTCGAGGTCAGAATCTGGGTTATCGGTGTATGGTGCTTGTGCATGCTTGCCATGTTAATATTGGCGTTTTCCTGCATGTGCACCAGTCTGCACCTGCAGCCCGCAGGCAACTCACAGGCAGCCAATCAGTGCACAGCTTCATTATCATAGCACGCCTGTCCACTCTAATCAGGCTGAAGATCCCCGACAGAGGAAATTGGACTTTAGAAGACAACATTTTGGTGGAATATGCTGGAATACAACCTTGCCCCAAAGATTTTGCAGTAGAGATGAGAGCATGTGTGTAACGTAAATCAAAGCTGGTTTCTGCAAAGAGTGAATATCCCCTTACAATGTCATATCTTGTAGGAATCAGGTCTGTTCTTTCTCTAAATATAATAGCCATGAATTATGATTTTTTCAATTTTAAAGAGAGGGTTGACTCTGAGCAACATCACAAACTCACAGCTTGAAAAAAAGAGACAATATAGAATAAGAGTTGCGTTTTCCTGCCCTTGTCTCTTACGATTCTCTCGCCCTCGGGCCTGTTGTCTTATCACACACTATATATTATTTTCACTACATTAAGAAATGGATGGCAATATGCAGTTTTGGTGACAGATTTCATTTGATTATTTTTCATTTTTACTGGTTCAAGTCTCCTTCATCCTGTCACATCTTTTCAGGAGGCTGACAGATCCCGTCAGATAAGGGAGTGCTGTTAGAGACTTTCCCCTGACGTGTCCCTATATCTCATCTGCGAGCCTTTCCCCGTGCACTTTATCGAAAATTGCCATGAATTGATCTTTGATTATGTGTTGGAGTCCTGAAAGCTACAGAAAGATACAAATATATACCTGACAAGCTCCTCAGGTAGTGTGCGCTTTTTATCCAAACCGATGCACTTGAAGGCACTCGAATGAACTCTCCAATGCGCAACAGATTTTGTGTGGAAGTCTCACTTTTTTGTATTTGCCTGTTCATAATACACAAGTAAAAATGAGATCATAAAAAGCTAGATTGTTATTTTTTCCAAATGCTTGTTTTTACTTTTTAGTATCCGTGATATGAATTAATTTTCCAGAGAGAACATGGACTCGTTTTCAAAAACCAAAATTCCCTTCAGTGCCTGCAAAGCATTGCACTAAGAAGCAGGATTTTACCTTTTTACTGATGTAGATGACTTTCTTGATTTATTTTGCAGTAAAGAGCCACTAAAAGCCTCATTAAGTAAGATTCTGAATAACGAGCGCTTCAGTGCAAGGACAAACAAATAAATTGTACATACTATTAGTGGAGCTTTTTTATGATTGCATGCGCAGTTGATAACAGGTACAAAAAGTGGTGTGGACCACCCTATTAAAATTAGGATTTTGCATGTGCTCCCGTCTCTCCCCATGGAAAGTTTGGGAGAGTAGAGTAGCTGTAAAGGCAAGATGAAATTTTTTGGTTTCAAAACATGCTACAATGCTGTTAACTTTGTTTATGTTTTTCCTTTTTGTCGTTATTTTGGATTAATTACATAAAAAATATACTGAGTTTTAAGTCATTAACTGTCCTGAGTGCATGGGAACTGGATGCACTTAACTATTCGCATTCAACACTTGGGACAGCTCGCTAGGAAAAGTACTCTGGAAGATGCTGGCACTAACTGTGCTGGTGTGCTGGAATGATCCATGTATGCAAATCAGCCTTCAGGTCAGTCAGCAGCTTGAAATGGCATAGCTGGATAGATGATATGTCTGTACAATTTTTATTTCTGACAGTCCAAATATGTCGACACGTGTGCTGAAGGTTCTCTCCCCCTCATGTGTCATTGCACCTATGTTACATTCTTGCCACAATGAACGGAATGAATTTTTCGTGCTATTTTGCTTATTTGTAAGACGCAATCCACGGTGCACCTGTTAGTCAATCAGATATCAAGTTTGTGCATGTTTTCATTTATGCAAACTTACAGTAGATCAGACCCTAAATAATAGGCATGAGAAACACTCTAAATTTCAACACCAGAGATGCAATCCAACAGCCAAAATACTTGTTTCAGGCAAGAACCAAAAGAACAAACTCATCAAAATCAAATCGTCTGAATAAAAACTAATTATTTCACATTTATGATTGCAAACAAAAACACACTGCCAGCTTATACCTAAAGAAAGTTCATGTTGTTATCTTCCGCTCACATCCTTCCTACGAGTCTTTGTTTGTTGAAGCACTGAGACGCACAAGTCAGCGTGGAAGGAAACAACATCACATTTTTTTGTGTCTTTGGCGACAATGCTGGCTGCAGACACAAACCCTGCTACAGATGTATACTGCATTCATGAGGAAGCAAATTGGAGAATGCCAATTGTTTTTTTCCCCTCTGTGCAACAAAAATAATTACACATTCATACAAAACTGATTTGGAATGGTTTTAAGGGGAAGAGACAGAGGGATTGGGAGCTCAGAGCTCGGCATGATTGCACATTATGTGGCGTAATTACGCTTTCACTCGAGGATCTGTGTATTCGTCCCACTGCAACATTTGTTTTCAGTTGCATTTTCTTTTTAGGGAAATGGATTTGACACCTCTGTTAAAATAATCACACAAACACATTTATTCTTGAATGAAAGCTGCACATTATCACACATTTAACTCTTTAAAAAGCACTGTTCTTTCAGCGTGTCGCTCTCTTCTATCAAGGCTGATGGAATAATTTTTATTTTTAATGCCGGTAACAATGTTTGCTGATTGCTGATTAGGTTTCAGGCTCTTGACAAATGGCGTACAACAACAACACAGCAAAAAATCATAACGATAATGTTTCCTTTCTTCCTGCCACAACAAAGGCACAGTTTCTCCTCAAAGCTGCACTTTTTGTGCGTCTAAACCCGGACACTGCTAAGAGAGTAGTTCCCTTTTGTCACGACTGAGATGTCAAATCAAACGACCCTCTTTTTTGTCTCCACAGAGAGCCTGTTAAGTCCCCACCTTTCAACTGAGAAAATCACAGTGGGAGAGCTGTCCAGCAGAGAAGGGTCAGGGGTAATGCACAGTGAAGGGGACATTGCTGTGAGAGAATGGATTGTTTCCTCAGCATTAAAAGCTTAATGGACACAGAAAAAGCACCTTTGATGCTACAGCTGTGAAATGAAGATGAAAAATAGGTCCAGGCAGGGAGAGTGGATTGGAAATGCAGCCGACTGAGAGGCTCACAGAGAAACTGCAGGAGACAAGATGGAAATGCTGCTATCCATCTGCAAATATATCTTATTTCTTTAAGACTGACCTTCAGGTTTACACTGAAACTTAATAAATAAATAAATAAAAGTCATTAGATTTTCTCGAGCCCATACTGTATCTAAACCTCAAGATGCCACAAGTTTGCTGTTTACTTCAATGTTGCCTCCAGGAGCACGACAACAGTTGGGGGGTAAAACTGTGACTGAAACTCATACATGACTTAATGGTGCTGTTACAGAGGGGAACAGAATTTTTTAAAGTTTATTGAGAAAAGGGAATATAAAAGACGTGATTGCAGAAGCAATTTTGTGTCCTAGCAGTAGAAATAAATGGTTAGCCTGTGGTGATGTGTTTTCATGCAGTGGGCAGAAGGAAGCAACAGGATGGCATTTTAGATTTTTTTTTTCCCCTCACCCATTAGTCGTTAAAAGACCAGAAAGCTGTTCAGACAAACATTCTTACAGGTACTGTGACATTTATAAAAAAGAAAGTCAAAGGAATTTAATGGAGTCTTATCACATTTTCAAGCTGTCTGGATACAAGCTGCAGTGTTGGAAGTTACAGGACTGTGATTAAGGGATTGTTCTGTTTTGGCTTGTTGAACCTGGGTATTACGACACACGACATATTAAGAGGGTTTGTCCAGTCAAAGACACAGCTCAACTTATGTGACTGACAGGTGTCCTATAGCTTTTAATAATGAGGCTCAAACCTCACCTCTTCAATCAGCATTTCCAACAGTCTTTCCTTGTTGCATACAGAGAATTTTTCCCCCAAAATGAGTGAGAGGTCTGTTTTTTTGTTTTTTGTCACATTGCATATCTTGCTCTTCTTCACACTCTACATACTTAATCTTCCTCAGATCAGTAATTACAGCTGGGCAGTTTCAAAAACAAAACAAACAAACAAAAACATGAAAAAGTTTTGTTCTCTTCATCTGCCCCTTCTGGTAATTTATGGATTTTTATAAGAAAGAAAAAAAAACAGGGTTGTGAAATTACAAACTGAACACCAATGCTACATCATCTCTGCAGAATCTTGACACACTCCTTTATTCCTTTCTCAATTTCCTTTCACTTGTCTGATTCACTGAAGACGACTGCTGCTGCTTCACTGACAGCAGCTTTTCAGCATCAGCAGCATCTTAAAAACTCATTTGCGAGAAATGTTATTGGTGTTTTATTCATTTGCACAGATGCAAGGCTGTTGCCAAGAAATCATTTGTTGACCAGACACTCCTCTAACATTGTGAAAAATAACAACCTCTTTGAGTTGCCAGTTTCAGTGACATGATACGCATGGCTTTGTTTTTGTTAACTTTAATTGTGGTTTTATTTTTGAACACCCCTTCTGAATCATGACTTCCTTTTTTTTTTTTTTTTTTATAATCAGTTAAGTAGATTCACCACCTGCATTGGTTAAAGTTGTTGAATCTGTAAACTCCTGATGCTGTTTTAAAAGCTGTCCTGAGCCTCGGTTTGGGAATAAATCACTTGTGCTGATGCTGAACACAGAAAACCCCAGAGGAGCGTGCTCAATGACGCTTAGTCTCAACAATGTGCTTATTTGTGCTGACAAAGTGCTGCAGCAGTTTTCATCTCAGGAATTTTATGGAAAATGTGTTTTGGAATTAAGAAGAAACAAGCGTTTTAGTCCTCCGTATTCAAATAGTTTGTCTTTGCCCACTGGCCCCAAAGATGCAAGTCATATTAATGGATACTTGATGTTCGTTGGAGTTGTAATTCAGGAGGAGAGGAGGAAGAGAGTGATGTCGTGACCATTCTATAAAACAATAGTATAGACTACACATACAAGACTACACTGCAATCATGAAACACTTGATGAATATGTTTGTTTTTCCTTCCCTGAGGCATATTTAAAGAGCAGCATCTGAACCAAAAATGATTTACTTCCTTTATCAAACTTTCAAAATTGGAGGACATTTACCTTGAGGCCAATGCATTGTATAGTTTTATAATAGAAACATGAATGTAAAACAAACTCACTTCTCACATTAATATAAGCAAAATGAAAAAGGATGCTTCATAAAGTGGACACACAAAAAGAGAAAAAGGTTACATTAGCCCACAGGAACAAGTGAAGTGTGTGCATTTTTGTAAAATACCAGATACATGAGAAGTTTGGTTACACCCTTTATGAAACTGTTTGCATGTTTTTTCTCAGATATCTTATATGATTATGGAACATTTCTAAATTTGGATTTCTCTTTGGAATCCAAAACAAATTTACATCAAATATAAGTCGTCTAATTCTGTTACAACTGGAGGGAGAAAGTCCTTAGAGACGGACAGAGAGAGCAAGGGAGGCTTTTCCTGCTGTCTGAAAGATAAAAAGAAGAAACATAAAAGTGGGAATCCCTGTAAAGCTTTGAAAGTATGTCCAACACAAGTACTACTACATGACTCTTTAAGTATATATATATATATATATATATATATATATATTCAGAGCTCATTTAATTAACATAAACTAAAACGCAGAAGTTTATCAGTGCAGAATTACAATCATTAAAGATCTGCTAGAAAGGTTTTAAGACTTGATTCGGAAGGAGACACAAAAATAATCATTCAGCACCCACAATGTGATTTATCAAACCTGAAACCGACCGATTTTATTTTTTCCCCATAATCACGTTGATCCAAATCAAAGGCTCTTTTATAAGTACTCAGTAGGATATGTGTCATCAGACCTGGCAACCCAACTTGGCAGCAACAAGCATGCGCAAACCACTACCTGGCTGTTGCAGCTCTCTCCTCTTCATCACTTTATCAAGGTAGCTGTCAGTGATCTCTGAATCAGGACTGAAGCAGGAGAGATATTGAACACACATTTTTATGGTTTGTAGGATAAATTTCAGCAAAGAACATGGAGCTAAGAATGATGCTTACTGTACAAATCACAGACTAAATATTGAGGCACAGGCAGGTATGCTAGGTGAGTGGTTGGATTAGCTGAGTACCTAACAGAAAGCCAATAAACTACCTCTTCAGGCCAAAACACACTGTTTCCGGTTCAGCTCCACTCTGTCACAGTACCAGATCACACAGGTTTCTATTACAGTCAATGTGTTTGGTTACGTCTCTGCTCTGGCAGTTTGCAGCAGATATGCAAACCTCCGGAATTTTCTGGATGCCAGAGTTGTGACAAGATGATTGAGAAAGCAAGTAGAGTGGAAAAGAGAGGCATGCATGGAAACCACATATAAACACCCAATGACTTTCAAAATTAAACAAACAGTATGGAAATCTGATGCTATTTGGCTTGACTACAACAACAAACCGACAGAATGAGAGGAACCAGACCAGGAGTCAACAGGTTTGAGGTTTTACAGCTCCACATGAACCAGGAGAGGACCAACATCCAGTGGCCACTTAAAAAAATGCAAATTTTGCGTTTCCAGGTTTAAATATGTTAAATATACAACCAATGTGCGGCAATTTCAGATATACAGATTAAGGATGAAATGGTTACTGGTGTAATGGTAAACCCAGTTAAAAACGCTGCACTGCAAAAACTGAATCTAAGCAAGTCATTATGTCTTATTTTTTGTAAAATTTGTCTTACTTTTCTTGATTTGAGCCACATTTACTAGACAAGGTCATAAAAATGTCTCATTTCAAGTTCTTTAAAGACAAAAATGAGGCATCAATTCCTTGTAACAAGTAAAAAAAAATTTGGCAATGGGATAAGATAAAAGATTGTTTTAAGACATCTTTTTGATTTCAAGAAACTTCCCGGGCGAATTCGTCTTATCCCATTGGCAGATTTTTTTGACTTGTTACAAGCAATTTACACCTCATTATTGTCTTAAAAAAAACTTGAAATAAGACCTTTTTATGACCTGGTCTGGTGAATGTGGCTCAAATTAAGAACAATAAGACAATTTTTACCACAAAGAAGACATAATGACTTGCTTAGATTTCCCGTTTTTGCAGTGTGACCGTAACCATAACCGTCATCATGTCAAAAACCGTGAGTTCCCAGCTTGATGACAGAAGCTCCCGAACTCGCCGCGCAGGCACACTGTGTAGCCTAAACCTTCTGTTTAAACTTTATTGAGATTAGAAATTGAATCATGGGGGAAAGAGGAGACGACAGCGCTCAGGACATTTCTCATCCCTCTGACCCCCAATTCACCCATGAAGCGTCTGCTCCGCTGAATGTCAGCGCTGCGCACTACGCTGCACTTTTAGCCTCCAGTCTTTTCAATCAGAGCGATCATGCAGCTCGCGCTGTGGAGCGTCTGCTGCAGGAGACACTGACAGCAGCCTGCAACTGTTTCACTGCGAGTTTGTTTTTGCCGGACTGTGCAGCAGAAACGAGTTAATCTGTTAATCTCTGCAGAGCAGGTCGTGTCAAACAGGAAAAAGACACGAAACAAACAAAACATCCTGTCATTTCAAAATAAAACACCATGTTCTTGCTTCCATCTTGAGCAGACACTTGAGCAGCTCATACAGAAAACAGTCTGTTTATGCACCTGCATCTGAAAATGCACAAGAACAGCTTGAATTTTGGAGTTGTATAATTTGTAATTTGTTTAATTTGTATAATTTAAACTACTGGAAATGATCCTGACAAAACAGCTGTTTACATGCTGAAAGTTCCTCCGATGTTAAGAACTGCACTTTTGATAAGTTTTGCCTATATTTTTGAAATCTAATAAACACTGTTGCATTGTTTTAAACTATTTCAGTTTGTTTAGGTCTATCATTAGGTATTAAAAATACCGCGATGATACCGAAAACAGTGATAATTTTGGTTACAATAACTGTGAGCTTAAATTTTCATTACGTGACAACCCTAATACAGATAATACAGGAAAGTGTGATTCTGCTCAGTGGACCAATCACAGGACTGGTGCTCTGTATTTTTTTTGACTTTTCATTTTAAAAGTTTTCAAAGTTTTAAAATGCTTAAGCTTCAGTCAATAGAGAATGTGCCTTTGTATTATTGCTGCCCTTGTTGTCTCAGAGCACACATTAAGTTTTCAGCTCAGGTAGAAAGAAGAGGCTCTGAAAAAAAAAAGGAGGGATGAGATGCAGAGAGACGTGACAGACGAAGGAGGACGGGTTGATAAACACACCACCGTTGTACCAGACTCTGCTTGAATTTAAGAGCTTTCCACATCATGTTAACCATATGGAGAAGAGTTATTTTGTACCCTTGTGAAATCTGTACACAAAGAAAACATCTGTTGAGCTTGTTGTTGTTGTTGGAACGACTCGCCTAAAACAAAGATTTAAGAGCTCTGAACGAAGTGTTTGTTAGAGGAGTTACAATGTTTGGTGCCTCATGTTCCCTCCTCATCGCCTACAACTTCCTCCAGGCAGGAAGACTGCTATGTTTGTAGAACAGGGTCCTGGTCTTAAGTAATTCATGCTTCACAAGGGGACTGGGTCGTTCATTTAGCACTTAAGCACTCAAAGCCATCCTTTAAGTCAACAGGCTTAACAAATCACCACATCTTTCTTTCAGACCTATACAGTCTGAATAAATCTGAATAAAAATCTGAATAATTCACTCTATTTATCCAGCTGTGTACAATCAATGTTATTTCTAAGTCCCTGAAAAATGCAGATCAAATCATGGATCACATCATGAAACAGCATGGAATAGGGATTAGATTAATGACATGCTTTAAAACGTGCACTTAGGAATGGTTTCCATCTTGTAATCAAGTCAAACATACATCATCAAGAGCAGCAAATATTCAACAAGATAAGTCCTACATGTCCAATGGGTGGTAGAAACCAAGTAACATCAGACGAAAAACAACAACTGAGTAGTATTAAATAGGGCTGAATGATTTTAGAAAAAAATCTTATTGCGATTTTTCTGTCAGACATTGCAATTTTAATTCAATTCACAATTTTCTTCAGTGAAGTTTTCACAATGTACAGAAACATTTACAAACCTGACAGAAAATTACATCAAAACATCAAAGCTTTTGCTCTGATGCAAGTGTGAAAACTGAATGTAAGAATTGTTTCCAAGTGTATTTATTAACAATTTTGAGTGAAAAAGTCACTATTTTGATATAATAGTCCAAATTTTAAGATATTAAAATAAAAAATTTGAGATTAAAGTTAATATTTGATTCAACATTCAAAACTTTAAGGAGTTGAAGTTGAAATTCTGAGATAAAAGGCCGTATGTTGAGATAAAAATATAACAATTTTTTAATAGAAAGTCAAGTTTCTAGCTGAAAGAAAAACTTAAGAGATAAAACGTCAATATTTAGAGATAATACAGTCAAAACATTGAGATAGATTCATCAAAATTCTGAGATAAAAAGACAAAACTTTGACAAAAGACAAAACCTGAGCTGAAAAGTCAAAATTTTTAGACTACAAGACACAACATTTTGATATAAATAGTTGCGGCAATGAGACGAAAAGTCAAATTTTACAAACAAAAAGTCAAAATATTGAGACGGTAAAGTCAGAATTTTGAGTCAGAGATGAAAATTTGAGTTTAATTTGTCAGTAATGAGATTAAGTGATAAAATTTTCAACTAGAAAGGTGAAGTTGTGAGGTAAAAAGATGAAATTTTGAGATATTCAAAATATAAATAAATATGCAAGTACAATCTTTAAAATCCTTGACCAAAGAAAAAATAATCTTTGCATACAGTTTTACATCCAAGACACGGGTGGAAAAACAGCCGACACAACAGATCCCGGGTCAGTCAGGGGGGGAAAAAAATAGCAGCTTTGGTGATCACATGATCACAACATCCAGAATTTTGATTTCGATCAGAAAATGATAAATTGTTCAGCCCTAGTATTTAATGTCCTCTAACAATTTGCAGCGTTACTTCTTGGATCTATACTTTTAATGAGGACTGAGACATGGCGATGGCTGATTCACGCCCTCGTGGCATCTTCATCACCTGCATGTGTTTACCGTGTTAATGAGAAAAGTGTGGGAGTTAAGACACGAGCGGTTCTCACACAATTAGCCGACATACCCTCTTAATCAAAGTGCAGCTAAAGCTACTGAACAAACACCTCAGAACTGAGTCATTACATTCACAAACCTCTGTTAAATAACATCAGAGAAGGAGAGATGGCTAATTGATAAGAGCACTCTGCGTATGTGGAGGAATCAGAGAGACTTCTGCAAGTACAAACACCGTCTAATGACTCGTGTGCACGGTAATGAATGTGCCCTGTGACATCGGTTTATGAGCACTTTGATTTCTGTCCTGTTGTTGCTGTGATTCAACATGAAAACCTGTGATCCTCCAGTTATTTTTTAATGTATTTTCAGCCACAAGAAGCTTGGCATTTGGAACAGTGACAAATAAGGTTGGTATCAAAAACAACAACATATTATATGTTTGTGTAAATGTGTAGTTTGCATTTCTGTTGTAGTATAGTATTTTCTATATGTATTTTCAACCAATTAAAGAATCAGTCCCATTAAATTGTCAAATGATGTAACCACAGAGGCATGATGAGTATGGAATAATTTACCTTCCCAGAAGTTATGTAGGTATACTAATGAAATAAACTATTTCTCATGAAATACCATATCAAAGTACATTTAAATACTTAAATTCTCAACTTAAGAATATTGTTTTTTGTTTTTATGATCAGTCAGTATGCCATCATCAATGTTTTCTCTCTATTTTGAGTCAGCTGTTCAAAAATAATGTTAAATTCCATTTTTACAGTGTAGAGGACGGTTAAAATCATATTCATAGCAAGTACTTTGTGCAAAATTAGATTTTTTTTTTTTTTAGGGGAAACATTAATTATGACTATTGACTCAGTTACTAGTGATGTGTGGATTGATACCAAAATATTGATGTTTTTGATACATTATGTCACTTGAGGTAATGTATATCATTGATGATAATTAATAATACTATGTGTATCACTGAGATAATCTCACATAGGCAAAAAAAACACTGGATTTATACAAGTAAGGTTTCCTAAGAAATAGATCATTCAAAGTAGATCATATAGACCAGGCGTCATTAAATTATACAAATCAATCCCAATAAAACAGCTATGATGAGCTTAGAAAAATATATACAATAGATGGATTAAAGAAAGAAAAAAATCCATATAGTTTGTCTATTTTTATTTACAGTCAGACCAATTGGTACAATCAGTATTGGTATTGGCTATACTAGCCTGGATTTTACTCAGTATCAGATCAGAAAGGAAATTGGTGGTATCAGCTACACCCTTTCACCACATACTTTAATAAATATACATTGTTTCATGCAATCACTTATTTGTTTCTGATACAGAATAGATTTTTTTCTGCAATGCTGTTTCACCTTTGTCATATAATTTCACTGTCCATGCATGCTTGGGATAAACAAACCTTGGAAACAACATCCAGTGGCCACTTGAGGAACTGCAGTTTTAGCATTTTTTAGTTGCATCTTTATGCAAACAGGGGAGAAAAAAAAGGAGTTTATCCTCTTTTTAATGTAGTAATTGCTTGATTTCGGTTTACGTGCACAGACTACAGATGTATTTAAGGAGAATGATAACTCAGTAGTTACTTTGACTATTCAGACCCAAGTTGTTATTATTATTATCTATTTTGAACTAGGCTGTAAACATGTTTATTTTCGCTGTAGATGTTGCCTTGCTGGTTCAGAGCCTTAAGCAGACTCTCAAAGTTCTGCTGTTTTTAGCACTTCTGCATAGGCTGCATGTGTCACAGCTGGAAGCTGCCACTTGATTTTCACCATACACAGAAAAAGAAAAAAGTCCAACATCTTATTCTAACACCCTAACACCAAATGCAGCCTGGGTAAATGAGGGTAAGATTAGACTCCCTGGCTCACATGTGCTTTATAATAACTCTTTCTTCATTTTCCCTCAAAGCCTGAACTTCCTCTCTTCACTCTTTAGTGCAGTGACCTGATGAAGCTGCATGCTCCGCTGGCTTTGTGCTGCTCTGATCCTGACAGCTGTCAGCTCTACAGGTTCAGCTAACGGAGCAGATTGGGCTCTGACTGACTCTTCATCTGATCTTCTCTGACCTTGGGTTCTGTTGTCTTTTTCATTAAGACCACAGCGGTCACAGCGCTTTGGTTTTAATCTTTTCATGTTCTTATAAAAGCTTTTAGATTCACTATCGACAGAAGACAGACTTTCTCTGGGGTGAATCCATTTTTACAGCGGGCTGGAGAAGGAAAATGGAAACCTACACATGTGCTATATCCAAAAGGGTTGAAAAAGGAACATGACTACAAAGTTTGCGTCTATGAAGATAAATTAATCAAATATTTGTGATAGTTGAGTTAAAAGCCTGATAATTACCTTCTGTTACTTATTTTTGTCAGCGTATTTGAAATCAGCCTCTGAACAGGATTCTGGAAAGACTGTAAAGTCAGGTTTCTGGCAGCTTGACAGTGAAGAAATCTGTTAATAGAAAATGTGAGAAGGTAAATCAGCAGTTTTTAAACGAGGCCGGACAAAAACAAAGCGATTTAAAGGTGAAGTGTCTCAGCTTCAGTTTCCAAAGACATAAACCTTCTAACATCAAATTAAAAAGGAGACAGAGCCAGTTCAGGCTTTTTAGTACCTCCTTTGAGCTGGAGTCAGACGTGCTTATATTCCCAACTGGCTTTGTTAGTAAAAAAAAAAAAACTTGACTCTGTTTCATCAAAACCATTTGGCTACAGCGTACAATTTATGATTTTTCTTTGGATGGCTCCTCTTTACTTCCAGTGATCAGTGCATCTTTACCAACAGACTACAAGCCACAACTCTTTAAAGCAGCTGTCATAAAGCCTCTTCTTAAAAAGCCTGCTCTTGATTCAGGTTCTCTGGTTAACTAAAGACCGACAGCTAACCTCTCTTTCGTGTCTTAAATCTTGAAGGAAGTTATCGCTAGTAAACTCTGTGAGTTTCTTCATCACAGCAGTCTCCTCGAGGTCTTTTAGCCTGGGTTAAGGGCACTTCTAAAAGTAACGAACGATCTACTCTTAGCTTCGGACCGTAGTCTTCTTTCTGTACTTATGTTGCTTGACCTTCGTGCTGCTTTTGATAAGATTCATCATCATAATCTTCTGCAGAAATCAGACAATCTACTTGGCAGAGATGGCAAAAGTACCTACATTCTTTACTTTACCCTCTGATGCATGAAATATGAAAGTCAGTGTCAGGATTTTTCCCTTGAGTGGTTTTATTTGTCTTAAAGCATAAAAAAAAGTTTTCCATTGTTTTTCAAATATTTGTAACTGAGCAGTGAACATAAAACAGTGTAAGCTTTATGTAAATATGACTTATTTTTTGTTTGACTTCTTTTCCTTTTTTGGTAATTTCATGAGTAATCATTTTTTTAATGCTTTGCGAAACATTTTAACTCTTTTTCATCCATTTTAACACTGAATCATTTGTAGTTATTACACTGTTTTACCCTCAAATGTTTGTCTATAACTTTTTGTTTATATATATATTTGGAAAAGAATTGAAAACATTTTCTCAGGCCCTACGAAGAATACAAATATCCTGACACAGGCTTATATGAATCTCCACCACATGAACCATTGAATTTAGGAGTAAATAACTTTTAAATAGGTGTCCACTGTAGTGACCACTGTGCACCACAGGGTTAAGTAGAAGTACAGATACTTGTGTAAAAAAGGACTCTAGTAAAAGTAAAAGTACTAATTCATTTCCTTTACTAAAGTAGAAGAAAGAAAGAACGTGTTCTGAAAAGTATTTAAGTACAGAAGTAAAAAGTAAAAATGATTTTTAACTTCAATGATATGCGATGCCATTTTTGTTGATGCTTCGAAATGAAAAAAAAGTTCTAGGCCTACAAAATAAGATTGTTTCCCTCCTTTGGTAACAACCTAGACCCAACCCATCCATGTTACTGTTGGTGTTTTTCTCTCTGTCGCAAACCGTACACTCGCTAAACGCCCTCTCTCCACTATTGACTTTCGTCGTCATCCGAAAAGGTAGAAAGAAGTAACAAGACAGTTTTGAGAATTTAAGGAATAGAAAGTACAGATGTGTGTTCAAACGTAGGGAGTAAAAGTAAAATGTCATCAAAAATATAAATACTTGAGTAAAGCACAGACACTAGAAAATCTACTCAAGTACAGTAATGAAGTATTTGGACTTTGTTACTTCCCACCTCTGCAAACAGGATTACATTGGAATCAACCGAAAGCCTCTGTGAGTCTGCTTTGGTCAGGTGTCTCTTGTATTGTATCAGCAGAAGAATTAAGTTCTGAAATATGTCAAACATGTTCTCAGAGGTTTTATATGTTTAGGATGCCCTGGCAATCAATTCACTTCAGGTGTTCACTTCTAAGCTGGCGTTCATGTGGCAGTTCAATAAAAATCAAAACATCCTCATTCACGTAGAAGTGCTCCCCTGGAAATTGTAACCTGTATAATAACTAGACTTTCTGGTTCAAGGAAATTCACTGAATTCAATAATTTCATACCAAAGCCACTAGGATTCATCTCCTGAGAACCAATCAATGCATGTAAAAGATTCGAAGACGACTTGAATGAGTGAGGTGTTTCAGTCAGGGCTGAAGGTTGTTGAATCACTTTTTCTCTGATTGAAATCTTTACCTGTCAACACTTGGATGACATGATATTTGATAGTTTGATTAGTTGTAGTCGTAGCACTATTTATTGACTAAAATACAGGTTAACACGTTCAGAAAAACTCAAGTCATCTGGAGTAACAAAGCGTTCCCTCGCCTGCCGAGCATCACCGGAGATGTTGTATCTCTGTTTGATTTTTACTGTCACTGAAGGGATAAACACACCGAGGATGACTTTCCTCTCCACCTTTTTCCTCTCCTCTTGCCAAAAAGTCTAAAAGCTTTAGCTCCATTTGTGCTGAATAAATAGGGTCCTCTGCTTTGTTTTTTTTTTCTTTTTTCTTTTTGAGCAGTCAGTGCAAATCAGGCAAGCCAGAAGATTTCCTGCCAGTTCTGACCCAGAAGCAGGGAGAGGCTGTTAATCCTCTTGGCAATGGACTCATTTGTTTGTGTTAATGATTAAAATGAGAATGACTCAAAATTAACGAGGTAATGACTTATTGATGGGCGGCGCGGCGGCTCGGTGGGTAGTTGCCTCACATCAAGAGGGTTACGACTCTTTTCCTCTCCGCTCACACACACTGATCCGAGTGCATCTTTGCCCTTTGTCTTTTTCCAGGCCGGATTTGAACTCCAATTAGCCCATGGATAGGATTGTGATGAATGTATTAACCCTTTGAATTGAGTTAGTGCAGGTGTTTTTACTGTCATTAGCACATTGCACCCTGGGACAGACCCATGCCTCTGTATATGTGACCTTTTTCACAGGGAGCCAGGTCACTAAATGCTCAGCTTGATAACATGAAAGTGGTTTCAGGGCACATAACATTGATGAACACATGATGTAATAATGTTGTTTACAGCTGGTGAGTACAAGTGTAAACCCCATGATGATATGCTGAATTAATATCCTCATTTATCCAACTTTTGTTCAAGTATTAACATTTACCGTACATTATGCTAGATGAATTTATGTAATAACATATCTATGCCAAATCCTATGAATTTAGGATGTTGTGTGAATTCAATGATTTGAATCCTGTATCCAGCTTTTTTTCTTTTCTTTTCTTCAAATGTTCATTCATTTTAAATTTGATGCCTGCAACACATTCCTAAAAAGCTGGGACATTGGCAACAATTGACTGGGAAAGTTGCTGAATGCTGAAAAAACAGCTGTTTGGATCATTACACAGGTGAACAGGTTAATTGGATCGCAGATTGCATCTCCAAAAGGCTCAGTTCTTCACAAGCAAGGACGGGGCCAGGTTCACCACTTTGTCAACGACTGCGGGAGCAAATGGTCCAACAGTTTAGGGACAATGTCACTCAATGAACAATTGCAAAAAGAGTATGGATTTCATCATCAACAGTCCATAATATAATCAAATGATTCTGAAAATCTAGAGAAATCTCTGCACGTAAGGAGCAAGGCCGAAAACCAACATTGAATGCCTGTGACCTTTGACCCTTGAATTAAAAACCAACATCATTGTGTAAAGGATATTAGCATTTGGGCTCAGGAACACTTCAGCAAACCATTGTCAGTTAACACAGTTCATCACTACATCTACAAGTGACAGTTCAGACTCTACCATGCAAAGACAAAGTCAGATATCAACAACAGACAGAAATGCCGCTTCCACCGCCTTCTCTGGTCTGACAAGTCCACATTTCAAACTGTTTTTGGAAATCATGGATGTGGTGACCTTTGGGCCAAAGAGGAAAATGACAATCTGGATTGTACTCAGCACAAAGAGCAGCATCTGAGATAGTGTGGGGGTGTGTTTGTGTCCATGGCATCGTGGGTAACTTGCACTTATTGAGGAACTTTTAATGCTGGAAGATACAAACAGGTTTTGGAGCAACATCTGCTGCCATCCAAGCCACTTTGTCTTTTTTAGGGATGATCCTGATTATTTCCGTAAGACAATGAGACCAGGACACATTCTGCACCTGTTACAACAACGTGGCTCTGTAGTAAAAGAGTGCGGAAAATGCGTGTTGCATTGTAAAGCACAAAATACGACAAGAGACCCAATTGTTGTCCTTAGTTCCCAAACGCTTATTGAGTGTTGTTAAAGGAAAAGTGATATAATATGCCTCTGTCTCAGCTTTTCGGGAACATGTCACAGGCATCAAAATTCAAAATGAGCGAGTATTTGCAGGAAAAACAAAATTTGAACATGAGTGTCTTGTCTTTGGAGTGCATTCCATTGAATACAGGCTAAAACGGATTTTTAAATCATTGTATTCTGCTTTTATTTACATTTTACACAACATCCCAACTTCATTGGAATATTGGTTGTAAATACCAAGTATGTCAGATTTCAGTCTGTTTGCTTTTGACCTTCATTGCCATTTGGAAATAACAGCTTTTTCCATCATCTCATTTCAAATTGTGGGTTTTGAACTCACAAATATGTAAATGTGAAGCTATTACAAAATCAGTCCGCATGGAGGTGAAATATTTGACAGAAAATGCAGTGATGAAAGAATCAATGCTAACTTTTAAGCTGCTTTTTCAAGACGTCCAGGAATGTAGCTCAGCTTATCATATTTTCTTCTCAAGCTCAAAAGTCTTTCCGCCTCTTCAACCAACTGAAGGATTTGTGTCGTTCTCTCATGTGCAACACGCCCTCAACAACCTGATACACCTTTATTTATTTATTCATTTTTTTAACATCAGCTACAATGGAAAGCATCTGCTTCCCCCTGAATAAGCATCATGCAGAGAAGCCTGAAATTTTTGTGCTGTTCGTACAGAAGAAAAGCCAGACAAGTATTGTGATGAGAAATTCACATCAGCCACAGAGTGATACAGACGGAGCGTGACAAAGAGGCGGCAGGAGAGAGAGAGAAAAGGAACAAAAAGGAGAGAGCAACAGACTGAGAATAAACAGCAGAGCAAACATCTTTTGCTGAGGAGAAAACATGTGCTTTCTGTACAACAGACGGAGGGCATGTTGCATTTTCTTCTGCCTGCCCCAGTAAACTTTTGTATGACACATTGGATACTTCATTTCTCTGTGTTGTTTTGAGTCTTTCCAAGTAAGCCAAAGTAAATTTAAAAGCTCTCTCCTTAAGTATGACTTCTACTTTTTTTTATTTGTCTTTATCATCGCAGTGCCAGTCACAAATTTACAACAACAGACGGACGGGCAGACGGACGGTTCCATCAGAGCTGAAAGTGGTTTTAGTGCTAACATCGTGGCAGACCATTTTTGTAAACGAAAGGACACTCAGTACCACAGAGCACTCAGGAAAACACTCACATGCAGACCAGTCTGACTGCTGTAAAGAGGCTTTTTGAATCTCATCAGTATTCAGGAGAAGATAAGGAAGCCCTGCCAGTTTTACCCATCCAGTATGTGACATTACCTGAAGCACAGAGAGTAGAGGAGCTTTATTCTTCATTTCAGGCTTTAATCTTCACAACAGTGGACCAATCTTTACAGTTACAGTAGTTTGATGTTGGTTATCACATACCAGGTTGTTAGGGTGGCACAGATGATGTCAGACTGATTACATAGCCTGCTTTAAAGCTGATGTAAGTGAGTTTCACATCTGTGTGTCTGTATGAGGTTTAATAATAATGATGATGATGACTTGGGAGTCAATCTCAACTGCCTGCAGATTTTTGTCCTTTGGTTAGTAATATACTTATACCTATGGAAAAGGTATGGCCCTTCATATTCTGACACACCAATGTGATCTACCATTAGAAGAGGTAGCATGGATAAAATCAGCACAATCATCATTTACAACTTTAACATAAAGGATGACAGTGTTTTATTATGGAAAGTAGCTATTTGCTTTCTTTTCAGTTACAATAGTCATTACATGAGCTCACCACTTGTTTGGATAATTGGCAACATCCAAGTAATTGTGATAAAGGCTGCATTCATTTTTTAAAAATACTTTCATCCACATCTGATTTTTTACAAAAAAAATAAAAGGGCAAATCCATTGATTAGTGCAGCTCTTAAGCATGCCAGACCCACAAGTGCCAGTGTTTCCAGATGTAAAACCTGAGCTAGCCAATCAGAATGAACTCCCATATTCTGTCTCTTCCATCAGAGATTTTATCATGGGGCCAGAGATTTTTTGTTTGGATTGACAAAGAAGTTTGCTCTCCAATTGAAGCACTTAGATGCACTTGAAGAAATAAGTAATGTTTGCATCGATGTTGCAATGAGCACGCCCACAGCGCTCATGCTCGCTATATTCATGTCTGCCATAAACAAACACCACATACATAAACACCAGTACACGCCAAATGTTTGGACACAGTCTCATTCAATTTCAGTTTTCTTTATTTTTATGACTACTTACTGGACTGACTCACCTTCATTTCTTAAAGTAAAGTGAAGTGAAAACCATTTCAGGTGACGACCTCTTGAAAAATGCCAATGGTGCACTAAGCAGTAACCAGAGCAAAGGGTGGCTATTTTGAAGAAACTAGGATATAAAACCTGTTTTCAGTTATTTCACCTTTTTGTTAAGTACATAAAACCATCACTTACATTTGATGCCTTCAGTGAGAATCTGCAATGTAAATCTTAAAAATAAAGAAAACGCATTGAATGAGAAAGCGTGTCCAAACTTTTGGCCTGTACTGTATGTGATGTAAACCGTTTTTATGTTGCAAGCTATGATGTTTAGTAGAGTAATGTGTGGATAATAGGCCTAAACGTATAGATACATATGCAAATTCCCAGATACCCAGCTTCTTGTGGCTATGTGTGGCCAAAAAGGTGAGTACAAGACACCATAAATATGTTGAAAACTACAGAAGAACTTAAAACAAGGGAAGAACAGCCAACAGCTTGATGCATGTGCAATTCATTTGCAACCTGATCTCTAAGGGGTGAACATCTCTGCAGCTGAGAGAAACTGCTGCATGAGGACTGGATGGTCCGTGAGTGTTGTTAGGCTTCACCCGCTGCTTGTTGATAAGAGTCAGAAATGATAAGAGCATTCCTGTTTTCAATAACACCTAAAAGAAGCAGCTATGTTTGTCACAGTTGATCAGTTGATTATTTTTTGTCAAAAGTGAGGATAGTGGGGTTTAAAATTTCAGGAAAACACTATTTTCCACCTTTTTATGCGTGCGAGATTTCATTTTTTTATCTATAAATGTAAAAACAAATGCATATAGGGTCACACTGAGCTTACCGACTCTTCAGACCATGGGGTAAAGTGAAAAGTACCAAACACTCTGCAGTCATGGAGACACAGCACACTGTCAAACATAAAAACATCCATTCTTCATGATAAAGTTACTGTCGGTGCATAGCCATGAAATTTAATCAGTCAGGAAATGTGCTGAATGTGACCCAATCCTGATGTCTGTATGAGAAAAAGAAACCAAATCAAACTGAATTTTATGACAGGACAGGGTCCTGACAGGATCAGTGCATGTTCCTGGAAAAGAAAAGAAAAAAAAAACTGGCTCCCATGAGATGGTTCTGCTTGAGCTGCTGCAAATGTAAATGTGTAAAAGTGCATGAACGTGAAGCTGGCTGTCACAGAGAAAAAGGTCTGCACGTTCACTCATCCTTCCCTCGGTACATTTATTAAAAACTGACGTCTTTGGCAGTATTGTTAATGTTTGAAGGGCATTGCCGATAAAGCATCTTAGACTTCAGTTTTGAATTACACGTTATTGAAAGAAAGGGGAGGATTACAGTGAGAGCGAGTGGGAAGAAAGACAGTAGAGCAGCCTGCGGACGAAGCCTGTGGCTGAAGTAGTGTCTGCTGCTTGAGTGATAAGTCAGACACCCCCCCAAACTCTGCTGATACACCGCCAGTCTTGGACATTAGTCAAAGCTGACTTGAAACTCCTGATGGCGCTCTGCTGTGTGGAGCTTCACGCAGAAGGATCACACTTGACAGGTGAAATCGTTACGGACAGTCTTGCCACTGTTAATGGCCAGCTGGCCCGGACTCGCGTGGGTGTGCGTACATCTGCGAGGGAAGGTGTCAAATGCATGGAAAATGGTTGAAAATGCACAAATTCAGAGTGTATCACTTGTATAAATTGTTTTGTGTGAGAAGTTTGTAGATGTAGTCTGTCTGCTTTTAATTAATGCTGCAATCCTCTTTAAAAACATTGCACAGTTTCAAGACATAAACAATGCAAAATTTATGATGTGTCAAACATTTCAGTGAGTTTAAATCATTTTAAGAAACCACACAAACTTTTAATCCTTTGCGAATTCAAACTCGCATTTTCTTTTTCTCTAGTTTTCATTATTGAGGTGCATTTATGTGGAAATGCATTTGTTTTGTGTGGAGGAGGATGAGCAACAAAAGCAGAAAGAAACAGCAAGATGGAGAGGGGACACCCTGTAAAAATGTCAGAGTGAAAGAGAATACTTGAAGCCTATTCTAAGACTTCCCTGTACCTCGTTAGAGCGGCGGATTGAAGTAGAATAGTTAAAAAGAAAGGAGAGAATCTTAACATGTCAGGATGCTTTGTAGTCCACCCACAATGAGACAGAATATATCGAAGAAGCTGTAAAATATGTGAGCTGAGGAGTCACTCAGCTGCCGTTTTATCCTTTATAATGACCCGGTAATAACCTTAGTTCCTCTTTTAATCACGCCGCCAAAGAAGACGTGATTAAGAGCAGTTAGAATGTCAAGCTGCATTTCAGAGCTCTTATTCCTTTAATTAAGCTGTCTGCTGCTCAATGATGGACTGTCCAGCACACTGTCTAAAAATGGAGGAAGTTCACTTTGTGTTCTGTCTGGCAGATCCTGAAGTTGGTTTCACAGCCTTCAGCTCCAGGCCTTTTTTTTTCTGTTTGCTGGTGTCAGTCTTCAAGGGCATGAAGAAACCTGAAAGGGTCCAATCAAAGCTGAACAGATTGATCAGGTCAGCGAGTTCACGACCCTTTTTGACTTTACAGCCCCGACAGCTGCTATCATGTCCTGACAGAGCAGTTAGAGAGCGAGGGGTTACTGGGAGGTGACTGGCTTTGTGGTGGAGTGGAGTTACAAGTTCGATCTAAGGGTTAGCAAGTTGTTGTGAGTGTGCGAGACAGACGTTTGATAGTAGTAAGATTAAAAAAAAAACCTGGCCTCAATCATATTTATGGATGAGAAGTTTCAGTTTTCTTTTCCTCTAAGTTTGGTCTGTCTTTCTCTTTTAAGTGATTTTTTTGGGCTCTTCATGTCTTCAATGTGAGACGGGAGGACAGTTGGAGAAGGAAAGGGGGCAAGAGTGGGGGATGACATGCAGGGAAAAAGACTCGAACCGAGGCCACTCGCTCAAGGGTGAAGCTCATGGGGTGCAACCGCTGCTGAGTGACTGCTGAGCCATCTGTGCCCTGAGTTTGGTCTATTGTAACCACATTCTCATTTTTTGAAAACACACCAGCTTCTTTTTCCTGATATATTCATTTTTTAACCATGACAGGAACATATGAATGATATGTTTGATTACTCTTTCCTTGAAGTTAATTATGTGAAACCCCAGCCCCAAAAAGTGGTCAAACATAACTCTACCATGTTATCACAGGTATCTCAGGTGTCTCTTGATAATACATGATCAGAGGTCAGTTTTCTGCAGTGTTACCTGCTGCGTAAACATCAGCAAACTCTGCTCCTGACCTAGAAAAATGTTCTCCATTAGGGGGCAATGCGAAATTATGACAGGATGTTGTGTGTTTTTAGTCTCGTCTTAAGACCTGTTTTTATTCCCTGGCGTTTTAACTTTTAACTTTGCTTGAGTTTTGTGGTCCTCTGTGTCTTTTATTTTACTATGTTTATCTGCTTGAGTTTATCACTTTTATTATTTTATTTATAGCATCATTTTAGATTGGTGCACTTATCTGATGGTTTGTTTTATTGTTTTTATGTTTCTATAAGCACTTTGGAGACATTCTTGTTGTTTAAATGAGCAAATAAAGTGGATTGGATTGGATTTTATGGCAGGATCAGAATCTGGATCATATTTTCAGGACTATTTTGAAACACATTTTTGGTCCCAAAAACGTCTTATCATTATAATTTTAACCTAGTTTTGTGTCCCTAATGTGTTTTTTGAACTGTCAAATTTTCACAACTTACTGAAAACGTTCTTTCAAAGACATCAGCTGTAAGAGTTGTTGAGTTCCTGCAGAATGTACAGAGCTTTAGCCTCATACAAGTAGCCTATGCACAGTCCAAATGTAGCTTATAGGTAGACAATACTAGATATTGTTACACTGAGCCAAACAAAGGACTCACATGGACTCAAAAAACTGAAGCACATTCAAAATCTGTTTGATCAAGCAGAAGGTTGTTACACAGTAATCCAGAAAAAACATAGGCAAAGGTGTCTAAAATGGTTTGGAAAAAAGTTAGGATCAAGTAGATCATGTTTATTTACTATAGAGAGAGATATAGATAAAAGGTTGGCCAAGTCGACCATTATTATTTAAAAATGAAGAAGGGGTGGAAATTAATAAGTTTTTCTTCCTTCCACTCCTTTTTGAAAATGTAAAAGAAGGTAATCAAGTGATTTAAAGTTTGTTTTGTTTTGTCATGTTTTGTTTCGCGTAATTGCAAAGATTTTTTTTTTTTTTTCTTCTCTTTCTTTTATTAATTTTTTTGTTGCTTCTTCGTCTCCTTCTGATTCGACACGAAGTTGCAGAGTTTCTCTGTTTTGACTGTTTGCTTTGTGTAGTTCTTTTACATTTTTCAAAAATAAACATTTTCAAGTACAAAAGAGTCAAGATCTACCAAGGAATCAAAAATAACACGAGTAAACACAAAGATTAAAGAATTTTTTAAAATAAGATACTAAATAAACCCTGTAGACATGACTGATACATTTGTTTTTGCTTGTGCCCTAGACAGAAAATGTAAATCATGAATTTCAGTGCCATAATTAAGAGATTGTAATATGAAAGCGGGGGAAGAATAAAGATAGACCTCGAGCCACGATTGACCCTGACTTTAGAAAGGTCTGGAGAGTGAGAAACTATTAATTTATTACTATAAGAGACAACTGGGAGATGTAAATCATTAAAACTCACACCTTCTTTCCAGAAAGTGTCATCCACTTCCGTGCCAAAAACAATCCCCGTAATTAGTTTTGAACCAAAATTAGCTTGGTGACATCAAGATATGGGTTTGTACCTGGCACTATGAGTGACCCTGTAATTGCACTGACAACAGCTGTGAGCACTGGACAGCTACAGAGCACAGAGCTAATTGGTTTTTGCCTCAGCATTATCTTTTAAATACCAATCCAGATTGCACTCCTGTTAAGCTGGCATCCAATACGGCTCTCCTTCAATGTTGTTAACCTCTGGTGAATAAAGTGTCAAACCTACCGCGCAGTGGACAATGCGAAGTCTCCATGTTGAGGAGGGAGCTGAAATACTGCTCTGCTCTGAGCTTTATAAACAAGTCGGTCCATCCCGCAGGGCCACAGTGAGTCTTCTACTGCGTGCATAATTACATCCTGAAGTGTGAACACCATGCAAACATTTCACTGGGAGGAACAGATTGATATGAATATGCAGATATTGATATCCACATCTTCTTTGAGTCCATACCTTAAACTAACATTTAAGTGAAAGATACTTGATTAAAGTTGATAGTGTAATGGAAAAGAGAATACTTTGGAGTTACCAAACTTGTTGAGCTTTACACTTTGAAATAACCTTGGTATCATTCAGACTCTAGTATCCGATTTCAACTAGCTATGTGAGATAGAGATGTGATATTTGAAAGGTTTAGAGTCCAATTTCAACTAGTTTGGTCTGTGTTAGGGTGCCAGACATACTGATCTGACTCCAGAGGGTGGAGCTTAAAACACTTTAGTCCGTTGATTGGTTGAAAGAATTGTTACTTCCTGTATGAAAGAGGTAATTAAGAACAACACATAAACCTGCCATGTTTAACCCTCTGAGGCTTGAATGAAAGTCAGTGTCAGGATTTTTTCCCTCGAGTGTTTTTATTTGTCTTAAGGCATGAAAAAAAGTTTTCCATTTTTTTTTCAAATATTTCAAAATAAGCATCCAACATAAAACAGTGTGAACTTAATGTAAATATGCCTTTTTTAAAATTTGGTTCTTCTTTTTTTGGTAATTTCATGAATAATTTTTTTAATGCTTTGCAAAACATTTCAACTCTCTTTCATCCATTCTAATAATTTATAGTTTATAAGCTTTTTCACCCTCAAATATTTGTCTATAACTTTTTAAAAATATAGATATGTTTGGAAAAAAAAATGAAAACATTTTTTCAGGCCCCAAGAAGAATAAAAATATCCTGACACAGGCTAATATGAATTTCCACCACATGAACCATTGAATTTAGGAGTAAATAACTTAGGTGTCCACTGTAGTGACCACTATGCACCACAGGGTTCAATATCCAGTTGACCTTGTGAAGACAACTTTCTTTTTTTTTGCTTGGAAAGTGGCATCAAAAAACAGCGTTCAGTCAGAAAAGCAGAGATAGTTTATGGTGTCACATTTTTCTTCTTCATTGGCTTTATTTACTGGATGCACCATGTTGCGCTGCTATGCCGTCATATTGTTATATATCTGACAAAGCTATCAGCATCTGGCTTATACCATCGCCATCAACCAGGAAGGTTACATTTGGCTGGGATAAGATAATAAATTTGACTCTGGATTCTTTACACTGAGAAACCAGCACAAAACCCAAATGTGAGTAATGTTTTTTATTTGACTCTGTGGGAGAGTCAAGTCACGTTTGGTGCTGAAGCAAAATTTCCGATCCTTATGAATTCAAAACAAGTGATACATAATCTAAGAAAAATAACTCATTCCTGAATTTTCTTTCCCGACATGCTTGTTCAACTCATTTAAACTTCATAATTTAACTGGTAATGTTTTCATTTCACCTGTGCTGGAAGAAATGCGTTATATTTGACATTTCCAGCTTCACCTTTTAGTGGGAAAAGTGGTTGAAGTGGCCTCTATTTCAGATTTTGTGTCTGCGTATGAAGTTGTCAACCTCTCAGCTGCTGCTGCAGTAATATACTGAAGACTGAACTGAGCTTTTTTAGGCTTCCAAAAATAAACTGCCTTTTTTCACTCTTGGAGCCATATGCTGATATTTATTTTTAGACAGTTTTGGGTAAAAAAAAAAAAAAAGAACCCTATGAAATAAGCATCCATCACTGCAGATAGTAGGTCTCTCTTTGTGTCACAGTGGACAAAGGGGCTCCAGTCTGACTATGTTCAAGTCCACTGATCTGTCAGATAGGCAGTGAGGATGCTGGGGGATCTGATTCATCTCAGGTGCTTAAAAACAGCTGAAAACTACACTTTTACTCAAAGGCTTATCTTTTCATATCATCCAGGGTTTTTAACACTGATCCCCAGATGCTTATAATCTGTGAGGACAATTGGCAATACAGTTGCGCGCCTATTAAATATGCATGTTTTCCTTTTTAATTCCTGTATTTAGAATAATAGACTCATTTATATGTAAGAGTGCATCTTACACCTACAATCTATATAACAACTGATGATGATTTTTACATCTTCTCTGTCTTATTATGATTCACAAATATGGTTTTACTGATTACTTGTTTCTTGTCTTATGATTTTTCCCCTTTGTGTACTGGACTCTTTGTCACTTTTGTCCTCTCATCTTGTGCTGATTGGTGATTATTGTCTAAAGAAGGTTGACTCATTCACTGCAAACCAAATCTTTGCACTATGCAGAACTGGCAGATGAGCATTTTAGTAACTCATAGATGCAAACATGCAAAAGATGTAAAGGCAGCACTGGTGTTTGGGATGCATTTGTAATTGTTAGAAATAAGAAAATGATACAGAGTGTTCAAATTAAGTATGACATGTATACATGTCCAATTTGGGAGTTTTTCAGGGTCAGATACGGATTACTTGCAGAGAATCCATGAAAGATTTGAAGAGTAATCTTGTACCATTGTAATTAGACCGAAAACAAAACCTTGTATATTACAGTTTATATCAGCAGTTCCCAACCTTTTCTATCTCTGGGCCTTCTTTTACGTCTCACTTAATGTTTGTTGCCCACCTCTTACCAGCCTCTGACTCCATAAATATGAAGGCTATATAATATATATTGCCTAGTTAGAGCCCAGTTTTTAAAAAAAGACCTGAAATGTCATAAAATCAGTGTAACAACTACTCGAAATGTAGTAAAGTGTCGACAATGTGACAAAAGTGCTGAGCCAGAAATGTTTTTAAAAAAGTAATAAAACCCAAAATATAATATGTCAATGATGTAACAGGTGCTGATATAAAAAAAAGTTTTACTTTTTGCCGTTATTACACTTCAGGCTAAACACTATTTTTGACATTTTAGGTACAATAACATTTTTTAAATTTCATTTCGGGTCATTTTAATATTCTTAAGACCATAAGTGATATTTAACATTTTAACATTGTGACAAAAATAATAGTTTTTTGTATATGATTTGGCGGTCCACTTGCAATGCATCCACGACCCACCAGGGGTCACGGCCCGCAGGTTGGGAATCACTGGTTTATATTACATATATATATTACTGTTTACTTTGTAGACATTGTGTTCTGATGTTACCCATTTGTTTCTGATGCAGAGTTTTATACCTGAATCACAGGATTCATATTAAGATGATGAGCTGATCTGGGCCCATATGCAAGTCCAGTCATTGGAGATGAAAACTGACCATTTGTTCTCATGGTGAAAAGGAAACAAGTCCCAAAAGAGCATTAAATTTAATGGAAGTAAACCCACAATTACATATGCTAACGGCAGAATTGCTGCAACTAATTGGCTGTTTAAAGGTGGACATTGTGCTTATGCTCAACCATCTTAGGCAGATACTTCGGGCTTCAACAAATTCTTTGGAAAAGTAAGAAGATGTGGAGAATTTAGATTTGGGATTTAGAAGACACATTTTTCTGTTAACAGATGAAATAAGGAAGGCAATCAAAGTCTCAAACCAGTAAGGCTGACTCAAAGTGTTCCAAGTTTGTTTGGTTCTTTCCTTTAATGCATCTGGGTCCTTCCAAGATGTGTGCGGTGAAATGTTGGAGTCCATCAAACGTCTGCTTGTGGAGTTACTCAGCAAGTTATGGGGGCATTGATGCGGTGCTTGTTCCTCAAAGCAGCTTTCATATTACTTATTTTTAAGGTCTGCGCTCTGAAACACAGCACACATTTACTCCATTCAAGATCTTTGGCCGAACATCCCCTTTCTCTTTGTTTTTCTTTGATTATTGGCTAGCTGATAATGACTATTCTTTCATTCTATAGTCTTCATTTCTTCTGCTGAGAAACATGTTTTCCTCAATCTTTTCTCAGTCACACTGCTACCACTTGCCGTTTGCATTGCCATTTATTAGGAGTGGGTATGTGCAATTTGAATTTGTTGGGATTTGAAGACTAATATTCTCATTTGAACAATGGCTGGACATGGGCTTTAGCCTCTTTACAGACAGCTACAGGGTGTTCGTTACATCTATCTTTACATGTGGCACATTTTGTCACTATGCTTTCATATCAGTGCCACATTCAATAAACACGCTGTTTTCACCCAGGCTGCTGGGTTGAAATAAAAAACTGTACGGGACCCATTTCCTCTTTAATGACCAGATAATGTAAGTCGCCTAAATCTGCTGAACTCCTTAAGTGAGCGTATTCGCTGAGTGCTTACTATTGCTACCTGAGCCCGTGGCCAAAAGAAAAAGAATGGATGGGAAATCAAAGCTTAGCCGGAGTAGAGCTCAATACTCAAACTTTGTTGAATAATGTGATGTGTAGTCTTTGTAAAGTGCTTCGGCATCGCTCACAGCCAACTGACTTCTGATGCACTAAAGCATAAAACATTGTCCCCGGGTATAATTTAATTCTCATCAATAACACAAAGCAATGCAGGCACATTGCCTAAAAGCCGATAACTGGTGCCAGCACGCCACAGCCCTGCTCACTGGATGAATGAGTGAATGGATGAATGGTGCTGCATGCTGTGGGGCCTCTCACTGCTCTTCCCTCTGGTTTCTGGGTCAGGTCCGGGGAGCAATGAGGTGCGAGGCTAATAGATGGACTCTTCACAGCAGAATGGAGATGGAGAAGCTTGAGGAGTTTAGAGCAATTCTATTGCCTATTAGGGAGAACAAAGCTGTGGAGATGGAAATTGTTTGCCACAGATATGAAGAGGAATGGAAGGTGTCAGTGTGTTTTACAGAGATGATGAAAGCCGTGCTGGACCTTAAAAGACTCCGCGCTGAAAGAGGAGGGAGGAGAATTGGTATATGTGGAGGTGTGGCAGCGAGATTAAATGAAATAATCAATCAACCTCTTCTTCCATTTCTAGTCAATGTGCAGCACTACTCACTGACTTGGAAAATTCTCCTCTTTTAAAAGGGTTTAGTTTTTACACATCGGTACCCTCCCAATAACAGAGAGCGTGTCATCTACATCCTTTGTCAGGATTCTGCACATAGGAACAAGTTGTTTACGGCAAGATGCTGAACTGCATTAGAAGACACTGTGTTTTTTAATCAAGGCACTTTTTATCTAGGAAATGAAGAAGGATTCAAAATGTCAGCACATATTTTTAGCTCGGAAAGAAGCAGAATGAAGGTAACGTGAGCAAACATCCATCAAAGTGAGAACTGGAAATGAACTTTCTAAAGTGTTATTTCTCATCCTCATCTCTTGACACATGAAGAAAGCTTTTACAGACTACGATAATATTCCACTGAAGACCAGATTAACAATAAAAGAAACCCCGCATCACTTGAAAAATCATCCAGTGACCTGAAGGTCAGTGTTTACTCTTGGAAGAGGTTGCAAACATTTATTAGGTCAGAGGTTGTGTTTCATGTTTGTATTTCAGAGACCTCAGCTGGCTGAATGTGTTCAAGGCCCAATAAAGGTTTCAATGCCAAGGAGCTCCTTCTCTAACAGCTTTGGAGAACATTCTGTTTTCTTTATTCTTTCAAAGACTCACTCACACCAGATACTTTTGAGAAACTCAAAAGCTGCTGGAATGTAATGATGGGTTCAACAGGCCAACAACGCACAGCGCACACGAACGGATTCCACTCACGTTAAACCAAATAATCAAACTTCAGAGCAAACAAATATGACAGACAGAAGTAAATGTGTCAACTTAAACATAACAGACTGTTAAGCTCATCCATGAAAGAAGCTAATTCTCTCCAACTCTTCTTGTGTTGTCTCAAATCAAGAAAAGTCTTCTGTTTCTGACATGCATCTAATTTCAATCAATCAAACTTTATTTATAAAACCCTTTTCATACAGAAACATGTGTCTCATAGTATATTAAAAACAACCCCACAACCATACAACTGCTCACACACACACACACACACACACCCATGCACATGTACACACACACTCACCACCGCTCCTGGTGCAGAAGACTCACCCAGATGAAACATTAGGGGTCCTAAAATAATAAAAGGACAGAAAATAGATAAAAGTTAGGTATGAATAAAACACAAGCTGTAAAATAATGTAGATAGACATGAATGAATATGAAATAAGAAACCTAAGCTCCTGCAATAAATGGAGATAAGATGAAGAAATATTAAAAAAGCGAAGCTAAAAAGGCGGGTCTTGAGCGTAATCTTAAAAACATGGATATTTGCTGCAGCCCTGAGGTCGCATGGCGTCCTGCTCCATAGATGGGAGCTGTCATAGTGAAAAGACATCTCGCCATGAGTGTGTATCCTGAATATGGGAATGACTAGGAAAATTATTCACATTCTTCACTTAAGTAGAAGTACAGATACTTGTGTAAAAAAAGACTGGTAAAAGTAAAAGGACTTATTCAATTCCTTTACTTAAGTAAAAGTAAGAAAGAACATGCTCTGAAATGTACTTAAGTATAGAAGTAAAAATGATTTTTAACTTCAATGAAACACAATGCCTTTTTTGTTAACTTTACTTTTGGCCACCATACACTTGAATGTAACCTCCTGTGCCCTGTCTGTTGCCTGCCACGTACTTTCATTGACGATGCTTCGTCACACCTCTACATTTATATCTGGCATACAGCCGGTCACAGGACTGAGACTCTCATCAGACATTATACATAATAGCTTCACATTCAAAAAGCCCTCGTTTCAAGAGGACATTTTACGTGTCATGACGAGGCGTTTTCAACTTGTCCCCTCTCATTAAACCCTGTTGCGTCTCATGAGTTTTAGACATGTAGAAAAAAAAGGATAGAAGAAGGTGACTTTGGGAAGGTTTCCAAACCCAGGACACAGGGGGTCTAATGGGGAATGGAGGTGGAGTGGAGTCAGAACGAGCACCAGGAGTAAAGTTCAGAGATCACACGACAGAAGCGCTCTCAGCAGCCGCCCCGTGAAACAAGGCCAATGACAGAGGGCGCTTTGATGGGAAAACAGCTCTGAGGAAATTAACGGGACTCAGACTAGGGCTCTAACTGCAGGGATGATAACGTCTCTCTGGGCTCCAGCAGGGACAGGAGAGGTGTGAGGCTGGTGGGGGAGGGGGGGTGGTGGTGAAGCCTGAGCAGAGGTGAGAGCGGGGTCATCCACAGGTGTTATGAGCCAAACCTGGTGAGAAATCCATCTCGGTTCTGTCAAAATCCTCCAAATCATTTTCGGTTACTGGCTGTTTCTAATCATGCTGGAAAAGGAACATCCAAGACAGCAGTGTAAAAAAAATTGTAGTTCATCCCGATCTTAACAGAATTTACCTCACTGACTGTAATTTACTGTATAATCTACAGCATGAGATCGAACTCAGGATGTGAACATACAATAGATGAATTCCAGGAGAAGTAATTGGTTGTGTAATGACTTTCTATTGTTATGAAACACGGTGTAATTGTAAATTTCTTACTCTTCATCCACACTCATGAATCTAAAGTTAAGTAATCGTTCTGGTAATTATCTCTCCCTGCTCCCTCTCACACACTCACACTTTCCTCCGAGAACATTTCTTCTGAGAACACTTTAAATGTATGCAGCGATAAAGTGCTGTTAAGAACACATTTACATACCCCACAGCAACGCGTCCCACAGCATGAATATCTGTGAGATACAATAACAAGGCTTTCGAGATCATCTGAGTGAACGTTGTGATATTTGCTTATGCAACTAAAGCAGATCGGTGAATCTGACTTTTGGGGACATGTTGGGTAATACAGCTTTAAATAAGATTTTTAAGATCTGAAAGCTAATGGAAGCAAAATACCTCCTTTAAGATCAATAAATGTGTTTTTATACTTTTACAACTGAATCTGGGATGCAATTTGCACCAGTATCTAAGACCGTTTAGTTAAGGTTTGAATTTTTTTCTTATGCAAAGACTCAAACATTTTTCAGCAATATGCAGTTTGTAAGCAGATGTGTAAGATGCTGTAGAACATGTTGCATTGCTGTGAGATGTACCATTGTGTTTGACTGATTTGTAACGCTTCTGTTTTTTTCCCAGAAAAAGTGTAAAATCATAAGAAGAAGCACATTATTTTATGTCTTTGTTCAGTTTGTACAAATTTATGGCACTGTTTGTCACAACAGGGACGATTTATTCAACATAAAAAAAGTGACATTCTGATATGCACATCACTATATTTTCAATGTAAACTAAGTATTTTTTATTAAGTATTTGTTTCATGATTATTCAATAAATGAAGCCAATTTACAGTTTTTATTAATAAATTCCATTGAAGGCTTTTTCTTTTACGGGAAGTAGTTTTTGAATGTTATGCTTTTAGGTAAAATAGTCTGTATTTTAAGTTTTTCATGAGGCTGATCATTCAATCTTTGTGCGTATGCATGGTCTGAGGAGCTTCTAAATTTGTTCCCAAAGTAAGAAGAAACTCAAGTAAGAAAACTTTGATGAATCACAGATTTGTGCATCAAATGTTTGTGAATGAGGCCCAATGATGTTACCTGTAGGTCTTTCACTGACACACCCGTTCCACCAGTGCTTAGGCAGTTCTAATCCCATTTTTCCAAAGAACTGGTTTGGTTTTCCATCTGCAAGAAGCCAAGTTGGAGCTACATCATTGTATCACCATTAAACATGTAGACATTTGAGTTTTTTCTGCCTTCGAGGGGGCAGCGGCTACTGTTGGCCATCTTGCCATTCTTTTGTGTCATTGAGAGTTTGTCTTTATGTTTTCATCTGAATGTTCCATTTCTGTGATTTTATTTGTGCTTTCTGATTTATTTTGTTGTTTTTACTTCCTGTATTTCTAGTTTAGTTTCACCCTCTGCCCCTGTTTCCTTGCTGTTTGATTTACTCACCAGTTTCACCAGTTTCACCTGTGTCTTGTTCTCTTCGCAGTTTCCTTCTGTCTTTCTCTGTTTGTCCCATCACTGCAATGTTCCTCTTGACTCCAGTGTTGTTTTGTTTTTATTTTTTCCTCTTGTGCTTTCTGGTGTTTTGGGATTTTGTTTTTTTGTCAAACAAGCTGGTTTGTCTGCACCTGGGTCCTCCTTCTATGTTTGTTTCCCCAGGTTGTGACATTAACAGGAGTGGATGAGTATCTACTCAGCTTTTTTCATAGAAAATCCAATTCAAACACAAGGATTACACTGTGTTATAAAAAAAATAACCATTTTTGTTGCTGGTAATCTCATCATTGCAGCAGTCATGCAGAGGCATCGGTATAGTTGGTTGAAAAGCCCTCGCAGCACCTTTAAAGGTCAGTCTAAAGACTCACTGTGTGCTGTAAATGCTGCAGTGCAATATAACCATCCCTGCAAATTTAGCTGAACATAGTGAAGTGTCAAATTTGAGACCAAATTTTATGGAGTTGCAAACTTCAATTTGAGGAAAATAAATGGGAAATAAAAAAAACTTCAAACTATTTATGCATAAAAAACTTGAATTAATCAGGGACGATGTTTGAGAGACAAGACAATTTGACATAAATTGATACTTGACCGCCCTGTATAGTGTTAATAAGAGCAGTAACTGCCCTGACAGCTGACAAGGTCTTGAATAATTGATTTTTGGAAATCACTTACACAGACAATGCTCTGGAGACATGTCTCCTACACTTAATCCACTCTAAAAGGAACTAAATTGAGTTTTTTCTTCTTTCTCACTATCTAATACATTAGCTCAGGAGTTCAGATCAGTCCACTCTCTCTCTCTCTCTCTCTCCTCTCAGAAGATGACAAGATTCATCGGTCTTGCTTGACTGGGCCTCCGGATTAAATTGCAGGGCAACTCAGCGGGGAATAAGCTTTCTAAATACCTGGCAGAGGCCTGGCTCGAGAAATTATGAAGGATGAGTGTTTCTCTCTGTCTCCACGGCTGCTTGTGATGCTAAACACATCACAAAGGTCTGTTGTGCTGCGTTTTGGCCGAGCGAGACTGACTTGACCATCCGCGAGTCAAACTCTATTTTGCGGATGTTTATATTATACCATGAAAAGTTAGATTATATACAGAGTTATGGGCAGTATACCCGTCTACGCTGTAAATTCTCTTAGTGACGAAGAGGATGCACCTCTTATAACTCTGCTTTATAGTTCTCATAAGACTTGAACTCATATATTTTAACAGCTGTGTGTGTATGTGTGTGTGTGTGAATCTTATTTCTTCTTTATCCTATGATGTAAAGTGAAGTAGCATCTTTGTATTGAAGTTTGTTGTTAAAAAAAAAAACTCTTGAGATTCAATTTTCTCGCTCATGCCGATGAGGCAAATCTTATCTTTCTCATGCACATGATTACAGGAACATCAATTAAACTCACACTCTTTTGCTTTGAGCCTTAATTCCCATTTGACCACTCCTCCCAGGCTGAGTTGATGAGTTCTATCTGATATCGTTTCCTTGTAAAAAAAAGTTTGAGCAGATGCCCGAGAAACTTTCAAATGTAACACATACTTCTACTTTCTGGTCTACCTGATTCGTTCTTGCATAAAGACACACCGACAGATGTTTTTGAAGCTTGGTCTGAAACAGGCTTTGTCTGCTTTTGTTTGCAGGAGAGAAAACAATGTTTATGTTTGAGCGGTTGCGCAAAATGTGTGGTAAAATCAAATTGTTAAATTAGACCTCATTATAAAGTGCAGAATGAAGTTTGTCAGGCTGCTCGAGTTTGTTGACGCTAAGCTCAACACAAAAGCAGCCGCCCGTCAAACGAATGCAGAATTTTTGTTCCAGTCTGACCGTCTGTATCTCAGATTTTCTCCATCATTCCGTCCACACAATTATTTCTGCTGCTAAAATAAAATACAATAGCCTCCGTGTAATTACTGTAGCAGTTCTCGCGGCGGTGTAGGCGTAATCTCAAGGTTTCAAGCCAAATGTGTTGTTCAGACGTTTGCTACATACCTGGAACTCTGTCAACATTTGATTTAAACTGATAAACAATAGAAACCTTTCACTTAGAAATCACACCATCCTGTTGCTTTTTGAACCAAGACTGTTGGATACAAAAACTGGGGGCGAGACAGAGAGAGACTTGGAGTTAAATACGAGAGGTGATGGGAAACAATCAGGGAGCAGGTCAGACAGCAGTGATCTGAAACAAAGATAAGGGTTTGTAAAGTCAAAACAAAACAGGAGACATGAATCATGAAGGTGTAAAACAAAGAAAACTTGACAGACAAGACATCGATAGAGTCTGAGCTTTCTTTGGAGGTGAAGTTGCGTTTTATTTTGCACACAATAGAGGTGTCCATCTTCAGTCACTTATGATGTAAATGGTAACGTTGAAAGCCAATGGCTACTGCAGCTTTGTCTGAGGTGCAGAAGTCTGAAATATCCTACTTAACCATGAGCTTAGACATGTTTTTGCAGTGAAATTGAAGTATTATGAGTGAGTATCTATTCTTACCACTACACTGACTTGTATAACCCTCTCGCTCTTATTGTGTACATTGAATGTGTACAGCATTTGAGTCCATATAAGATCACAATAAGAACCGAAGAATTCAGCTTCAGATTCTTTTTCATATGAGAGGTCAGAGGGGTTAACACATCTCTCGTCTCATTGCTGATATCTTCAGGACTTATGTCTATCAAGGACTGCGTGGATGGAGAAGAAAGATAACAGAAATGTTTATTATGCAGCGCTTGCAGGTTGACTGTACATCTAATGGTCTCAGGTATTTAGAGGAGGAATACTCCGAGTGAACACACATGAGCCGTTTTTTGTTTGACAACCTGAGTGATGCGGCTTTAAAAACGCTCAGACAGCCTGCTCATAATGCGTCCATAAAACCACCTCCCATTCTCAGGCCATCAATGCCACATGCCAGAGGTGATAGATTACCATTCAAGGCTCTTTGTTAGCCCTCGTATGACTATAAATCTGAATTTGCAGCACAGTCCCCGATCAATAAATGTTTTTTCGCCTCTACTTAGTTAATGTTGTTCCAAATTTCTGCTCAATGAGCTGCACCATTTAACATGCAACGTCTGCGACTGAAAATAAACAGCCCAGAATTCTTTGAGGCGACATAATAATTGAATTACACCCAGATTATGCATGCTTACCCCTGCAGGTTTCAGTAAACATATCTTGAGGAAAAAGTGCTGTTTTCTTTTTTTCTGTCTACCCAGCAGGACTCTATTTATCTGCCCCGTGCAGATCATAATAGCTTAATTGGTTCATTTCTTTTGGGCAAGCATCTGAGGGTGCACTCATCAGCTGCAAATTGCATTCATAACACAGAACTCCTCTCTATTTCTCATCCTGGATGCTCCAGTTGGATCAGAAATGGCCCAAAGCAAAAGAATAAAGGCACCTCTGCATGAGACAGGAGTGTAATTATAGAGTTGGGCTTCCATTACCTGTGTTTGAATTTCATGCTCTTTAAACTCTTTACGGAAACAGAAAGCAGATTTGAGTCCATGGAAAAAATAAAAAAAACACATTTATTATTTGAGGCTGGATTGTGCCACCTTCTTGGCCAGTTAAAATGTTTTGCTGAGTGTTCAGATTGTGTGGGAGGGAGCTTGTATCCATCCTCTTGAGTTTTAATAGTATGAATTGCAGGTTTGCTACATAATCAATCTCCTACCTTGTTACTTTTACTTTCCTGCGCTGCACTAAAAAAATGGGTCTCTTTTAGTGTTTTTAACATAAATGTGGTTATATGGTGAACTGGAGCATTAAAATGAGTTATGACCTTTGATAAATTACCACTCAATTTGCATGTTGAACTTTATTCCTATGGTATTGATAGCAGGACCTTTCAATGATGGAAAAACAGGAAAGTGGTCGGGCAAATGTTCTGTTTGCTGCATTCATTAGGAGTCAATCAGAAACTTTATCATGTGATGTAACAGCGCCGCCTAAGGTGCAAATGATGCAACGCCAAGCAGTTGTGACGTTAAACAGTTCTCTTCTTTTGATTGTAGTTTCTGCTCCTGTAGCCTTAAATGGCTCTGATTGGTCCATCCATTCTCTGACCCAGAGCAAGTGCGTTTCCAGTATCCCAAGAATTGTAAAACCGCAATATTGCAATAAAAAATGGTAATGGGAAAACAAAATTTCGAAAAAGTGAGGTGAAGTTTTGATTTGAAGTTTGTTGAAACACCTTCCACCTAGAAACGTCAATAATAAGGCAATAAAAGACGCATCTCCCTCATTAGACATGAATCACAAATAAACAAGATGGAGAGTGGATTGAGATTGGACACCACCATCGTATGTTGGATAAATTCTGACTGGGTCATCCTGAAGTTTTGAATCCACAACTCCTCTGTGACCTCCTCTCCCAAAAGCACCCAGTATGTGGCCCCTCCCACACACACATACTCTGGCGTTTATACGTTTAATCACCCTCTGCCTTTGTATGTTGGAAACACCAGCATCAACATAAATGCCCATCAAAATGCCAATTCAGCTCTTAAAATTGTTATGGTATCCATGGTTACTCTATATTATAGTACTCCTTCCTTCTTTAGCATTCCACAAATTGAACTTCCCGGGGCAAGATTTTACTCAAGTTGTGCGCCATTCCAGTCGTAATAGAAACATCTGCAAGGCACAAATATACTTTATCAAAACTTTAGAAATATGCGGGGGTTTTTTGGCAAAAAAAGTGTGACGGAAATACAGCTTGACATGAATCTGTCCAATCCATCTCTGCTTTTCAAGGTTACAGTGATGTTAGAATTACCACATCTGACCTTGACTGACCTCCTGTCATGGCCCTCAGAGATCTCAGCCCCTCAGCTGGCAGACCTGGTTGGTAATTCAGAACCGGTTGCGCCGTAAGTGTCTCGCAAATGAACCGAAGCATAATCCCAATTCAAAAAGAAATATCAGTCAAGTGGTTTCATTCACGACACTTTGAGGTATCCTGTCTTTCACAGATGATACTTGGCAGCTCAGTAGGATTCAAAAGACTGTGTCCTTGCTGAACAATGGGAGGGGAATATTGAGTTTGGCCCCATTACAAATTCAACCTCCTTTTTTTTACTGCTATAGATAATGCTCATTGATCTGTGAAATTATGAGCGACTATTAGAAAGACCCGACACATAATTCAGGCTGCCTGAACTCTCAATCACTCAGCTGAAAAACCTAAAGCCCAAACGGCAATTTACATCACAATGTAGCACATTGATTCAGATGGAGAGGTGTGTTAAGAGATTCTTAACAAATGTAGACACCCTCAGGTCTACAATAGGTGTTATGATTAAAACTGTTGGAGAAACTGAAACTCACTGGGCTGAGAATGAGCTCTGCCAATCAATGCAAGTATATTTAGGATTCAATTTTTAAGGCTTTGTCTGATGCAACTGATCAAAGAAGGACTTCTGCCATTTATAATTCAAGGCAGATGCCAGTGCTGGGAATGTGAAGCACATGGAGCCAATAGAATTAGCAGCAGGATAGTCACCAAGATAGACTGACAACAGATTTTATCATGAGGTGCCCCAACTGTGGCACTGTTGTTCCAGGATGGCATGAAGTACATGCACACACAAACAAAGTTGTGTTTCTTCATCTAAATACCACAACAGAGGTTGCACATAAATCACCTCAAATCATTTAGACTGAAAAAAGAGATTTATAGCCAAAGTCCAACTCCAAAGTTACGCTTGAAAGTTAAAACAAAAAGAATTGTGAAACACTGAAGTACCATAGAAGCTACTTTCAGCTTGTTGCAGCACAGCACAGATACTTGTTTTGAACATACCTCTGATCAAAGAACAAGTTTTCAGCTGGCACTGAGAGAAGCCGAATAAACCTCAGGGGGCCCCGAGCAACTCTTGGCCACTCCACTCAACACAGATCTGCGAAAGAGACTCAGCTGCAGCTGGCAAGATGGACTTTCAGGGTTCCCCATGAGAAAAAATAAAAGTAAAAAAGGCTGAAGCCCTAGTAATTTTGGGATTTGACATATTATTGTTTAAATGTGTAATACGCACATCTATCTTTGATAAATCAAACTATACTTCTTATTTTCACTCATTAAAGATGTACAAGTAACAAAGTTATGATGACAGTTCACTGCTGCCTGTTTGCTGTGTGATGTGATATACTTGCTGATGTAAATGGACCAATAAAATAGGATTTGCAGCAAGGTCTCTGCATATTTTGGATAGTGTTTGGAAAAAGTCTTCAAGCACAGCGGTTCCCAGAGTGGGGGTTTGGATCATCATATCTCCTCTTAACCCAGTATGAGTACAGCACTTAACAGCATTTAACAATTTACAATAGCAAGGAAAAACTTCCCTTTCCTGGGTAGAAACCTCGGACAGACCCAGCCTAAAGCTAAAGCATAGCTGGTTCAGACCTGATCCAACCCTAACTATTAGCTTTATCGAAAAGGAAAGTTTGAAGTCCACTCCAAAATGTAGTGAGGGTGTCTGTCTCCCAGAGCTCAACCAATAAGTGGTTCCAAAGAAGAGGAACCTGATAACTAAAGGCTTGACCTCCCATACTGCTTTCAGAGACTGTGGGTACGATGAGCAAGCTTGTAATTTAGATGGATAATACGGCACAATGAGCTCTTTTAAGATTAAAATGCCCGATGCCACCAGGAGCATTGTACAGCTGTGCCTAAACGTTTACACCCCCTCCAGCAGAATTTTCTGATTTTTTGGCCTTTTCTCAGAAAATATGAATGATAACACAAAAACCTTTCTGTCACCCTTGGTTAGAGGTTGGGTGAAGACATTTATTAACAAACAACTGTGTTTACTCTTTTTAAATCATAATGACAACAGAAACTTCAAAAATGACCCTGTTCATTTTTTATACACACACACTGATTACAAGCAAATAGATCACAGGTGAGGATGGTTACCTTTAATAGACATTCAAACACATTTGTGTTCACTTTTGTGCATTTATCAGGACAAAACCACCAGAGTTGTGTAAACTTCTTAACAGGGTCATTTTTAAGTTTCTGTTGTCATTAGGATTTAAAAAGAGTAAACTATTTTTTTCAATTAATGTCTTCACCCAACCACTAACCACGAGTGATAGAAAAGTTTTGTTGTGTCATTCATATTTTCTGGGAAAGGCCAAAAAATCAGAAATTCTGCTGGGGGGTGTAAACTTTTGAGCACAACTATAAGTCAGAAGAAGAATTCTAAATTCTATTCTAGATTCTTCAGGTGGCCATGCTCAGACTTGAGAAATGTGCTATCTCTTCCTGGTCCCAGTCAGTACCCGAGCTGCAGCATTTTGAACCAGTCAAAGACTCCCAATAGACTTGTTAGAACAGCCTGATAAAAGAGAGTTGCAGTAATCCAACCTGGAGGAAACAAAAGCATGTACCACTTTCTCTGCACCACCATGAGACAAGATGAAGTAGTTTAATTTTCTACTAATCAGTTAAATGAAGTATCCTAAGCCTTTTTTCTTTTTTTCTTTTCTGTCTGCTTTTTGATTGGTGTATTGGGTATCACAGCACGAAAAGTTTGGGAAACCCCTGATTTAACACTTTGAAATCCAACAATTATCACAAAAATTGGCTGACTCAGAATAGAAAAATGTCTTAAACTAGGAGGTGTCAAATTTACCAAGAGACTGTGAGTCACTGTCACTGATGTGTTAATGACTATTTGATTTCTAATCCTTGAGATGAAGAGGTAAATGTAGTGGAAAAATTGGGAGAATAATAAGGACAAAGAATTACAAAGAGGACTGTTTCAAAATTGATATTTAGGTTGGCATCACGAGTTCACAGTGAGCTGCTTCTCTCAGCGTTAGATTCAATTAGTAGAACAACTCAAAGATTATTTTTGCCCAATCTCACTTTTGAGTTGTTGTTTCCTCTCGTTGCAAATTTTTATATTACACTTTTTGTTTTAAATGCTTTCTTCTCTCAAAATTAAAAACAAACAGCTCAACCCTAACAGCATCCATTTAGTAGACAAAACAAAACAACCACTGTGGGATAATGAATCCATGGCTGAGGTTTGTTAATGAATTGCAGTAAGATCAGTAAAATGGTTTTTTTTGTTGTTTTTTTTTCTGTAAGAGCAGTCTAATTTGATCTCTTGTGTGATTGGCACTCATCAGATCAGAAACAGCTCAATCTGCAATGCAACACAAGCCAAACAGATTCCTGAAGTCTCCTGAACTTCATCGGACCCACTTACATCCTGATAAGTGCTTGGATTGATCTTGAGTTCATTTCCTTTTAGTTGCAACCCTCCCAGCGATCTCCTTAATTGCTGCAAGGCTACAATATTATATTTGGATCTGTTCCAGCTAAGGCACTTGAGGTATCAACGATGCTTAGCATTTTTAATGTGACCTCTGTGGGATTGTGTTGAGTCCTTGCATTAAGTCGGTTCGCTTTTATTGGCGCGCAAATTGGAAACATTGATCGGGAATGGGGGTCAAAGGGGATGACAAATAGCCTTTTTCCTGAACACCCCCACACTTCACACTAATAATGTTTTTTGTACTTATCATTAGCAGGCAGTAGATGGAAATCAATGCTCTCCATTTACATGTGCAGCTTTTTGTTGACGATGAGCATGCACAGGGTGGAAAAAAACGGAGCCTTTTATCAGATCATTTTACAAGGATCGTGCACTGTAAGCCTGATGCTCTTCTATTGGCAACGCTGGGATTCTTCTTCATAATAAAATCATCTCCAAGAAACATTGCCAGTTGGTTCCAGTGTAATAAAATGTTGGAAGGGTACCTGGTATTATAATATTTGGGTCACAATAGAGACTTCTTTCTCAGCTTGTGCAGCCTGTGCAGACGGCCCTTTGATGAATGAAAGTCAACTGAATTGTGGCAGACCGCCAGAATGAATAGGAGTGCAAATACCATTAGAGTTACTGGAGGCAGAGCATGTCTGCTCCAATAAATACATTTAATATAGAAGTGAAATCTTGGGGGTAGCTTTAACTCCAGACTCTTCTGACAAAGTGAAGGAGGGAAAAAGGAGAAGAAAAGAAACATTAAAAAACAGACTTTAAAAAGAATATGTTTGATTCAAAATGTTGGCATATTTACATCAGTTTATAAGGATGAAACACACAGAGATGTTAGGTTCATTAGAATACCATTGGCTGTTTGTCAAAAAAATGATAGAAAAAAAATCAGATTTTAACCTGAGGATGTGCTTGATGACATCATTGAATAATTTTTCCAGATTTCGCACCAATCTAGAAATACAGTTTGTCTTATAAAGAAGTGAAATTGTCGACAACACTATAGTAATACTACTTAAGTCATTAACACATCCTTGTAGGAACAGGAACACATTTCTGAATGTTCTTTAAATACATCCTGGCTTTCAAGAGGGCAGTTTTTGAGCGTTTTTGACCCCCGAAAAGGCACTTCAGGATGGCGTTTTGTCCCCCAAGATGTAACTTTACTTTTGTGCATGTGTTAGCTCCCTAGAGTGAACTTTTTGTCTCCCAAGAGGGCGCTTTAGCCTGTGTCTTGACCCCAAAGAGGTTACTTAAGCACACATGTTGGCGCCCAAGAGGGCACTTTAGTGTGTTTTGGCTCCTCAGGGGGCACTGCAATGTGCTTTTTTCAACTATTGGGTCACTGGTTTCAATGTAAGTCAGTTTGTCAACTCACACTGGCTCTTTTCCATTGTGTTTAGGCCATGACCCATCTCTGCCCCCTGGATAAGATGAGCAAGATTTCTCTCTTTGCAGAACACCAGAGAAATTACGCATCAATGTGCACCGAGCAGATTGAGCAAGACAAGAATTTGGGCACTAAATTTGCATTAAAACATCCTATGACTTTTGAAATAATAAACTTAGTGAACACTAGAGGTGGGCGGATCGATCCAAAATGTTGATATCAATCGATACTTATATGATGAGATTGATACTTAAGTTTTACTTTCACTTTCTCTTCTGTATGTGTGCGCCTCTCACTCAATTTGCTTTTGAGACTCTACTAAATGTTATATTTTGCTTAAAACTTTATTAGACCAACACCCAGTGCAAGTTGTTTTGCACTGCTGCTCTACATCATCAGTAAATTGCTGATTTCCTAAATGTTTTCATGTTTCTGTAATGGTTTATCTGTCGGTATGTGCAAGCTTTTTGATCAAAATGATATATTGAACGCTAGTATAAAGTATACGTATAATTAATTGCTGTTATTAATAAATATTCAAATTTACAGTTTTACAACAAAGCAGGAAAAAAAATTAAATCACATGATTGTTTTTAGATTGAAGAAAAATATAGTTTTTTACTTTCATTTCTGAACAGAAACAGTAGTGTTAGCGGTTGTGTGTTATTTTGATACATTTTGACAAACTGCTTTTCCTTGTGAAAAGTATCAGTATAGGTGTTGATATCTTCAGTACTGGCCCTGTATTTACGTGGCATTGGATCGATACCAAATTTTGCAGTATCCCACACCACTAGTGAACACCAGATTGTATTTAGCTTGACTACATTAACAAAAAAAAATTAGAAAAGCCAGACCAGGAGTCAATGAGTTTGTGATTTTGATGCAAGCTGGACTTAACCAATGTGAATGTGCAGAACAAGCCACAAACATTTCTTTTAAAAGCATTTCTAGAACGGACAGAGATCTGGTGTTTTTCTGGTGTCTGGAGACAGTTAAGCCAAAGTCAACACCTAAGTCGAAGAAATAAATCCCAAAGTTAAAAACCATTTCCAGACAAAGTTTAGTGAAGAAGTTTTGGTCTAAACCCAAGTGGTGTACAGTCATCATTAACTTCTTCCCATCAAACTCATCATTATGACACCTGGCACTTATGTTTTTTAAGAAACACAGAAGCACACTTCCCTGTTTTTCTTGGCTTCATAAGGTCTTTATCTCTAACTATAATACCTGTAAAATCTATCTGACCTATTATCTGTTCATGGAAGAAGGTGTTGAATGTCCGTCTTTCAAAATCTTTCAAAGTGAGGTCTCCAGCTGGGGAGGGAATGCAGTTTGTGTTTTGATCAATGTGATGGAAGAGAGCAGGTGCTTTGATTTCGATTTCCTACTTATCCTTTTAGATGTCTTCTTCATATTCCTCCATATTTCACTGATTGCCTGGCCTTGGGCGATTTGTTTGTTTAAGCCTTTAAAAATGTGTCACAGATAAAAGCCTAATTGGTTTTGTCTTCTGGGATCTGCGAGGAATTCCAAATATCTCCTCTGCTTGCTTTGCAGTAATGCGATGCTATTGATTTCTCCCCCATCTTGTTAGATTAGGTGGATAATTAAATTGGTTTTAAAGAGACATACCTCAATATCTGTGTCATTGGCTTGTGAAATTAATTACAGTGGTGTTAAGCAGATGGAGCCCCAAACAGCGGCCAATATTTGGGTCTTTGTAGGGATCTGTTAAGCTTTTTAGAAGTAGAGCTGTGAAATATATCTGGGATAAAACGTCAAAAAAAAAAATTCTAAATGCTATTGCCAATGAAGTGTACATGTCAGTGTGTAACCGTGAAAACTCGATCATCTTGTAAACAAGCAGCTTCAAAAGTAAAAAGTTTCCAAAGTTTGTCCAAACCAAAGCTCCCCAAAGGGTTAGAAAAACACTATCTGCTCTGAAAATCCCTCAAACTAGACTCTGCATCATTTATATTCCTTTTATCTTCGATGTATGCTGCTTTTTGTTTTCCCCGAGTTGCACATTGCTCTTATAATCACACAAGTTTTCTCTAATGTTTGTGGTTTTTCTTCTAAGACACAATATGTACCAGACGATGCTCAAGCAAATCTCCCTAGATTTTCTTATCACCACCTGTTCCCGAAAGCCGCTCTCTGAGGAGCAGCACCAAGATGTATTCCTCACATCGCAAACATGCATTATTATTCTGCTTTAAAAAAAAAAAAAAAAAAAAAAAAAAACATCCCAAGAAACTGATCAAACTATCCGAATCAGGAACATATGAATTCATAGACTGTTGGTAATTGAGCCCTAAGCATGGCTGTCCACAGGCTGTGTCCTTCACTTGATTCGACTCTACCAATGTCATCATTAATAATACACAGAGTGAATCATCCACGGGCTCCTCTTCATTAATATTTGATGTAGATTTTTAGCAGCAGTGGGCTTCCCCTAACCTTTCACTACTTTGCAGCAAGCATCAATTACTGCAGATGAAAGGCTGGGACATGGATTTATCTTCATTTGCTGTCTGTCACACACACAGAACACAGATGTCGATTTTACCTCGAAGCTAAATGGGTTCAGCGTGTCAGGTGTTAGTCAAATGGTTGCGGGTTAAATCCTCTGTTATGACAGTTATCATCTGATCACAGCGACATGAAACCACACGAGGAACCGAAGATCAACACCCCTCTCAGCTGTTGGAGTAGATGTTCACCCTGTACGGTCAGATGAGCACCAGATTTACTCTGTGTTCTTAAAACAAGATTACAGTTGCCATGAGGTGGAGGCAGAGTAGCTACCATTATGTAGGAAATTAAAGGATGACTTTACCATCCTGTTCTTTTGCAGTTTAATTACCAAGGCACTTAAATTATGCTGCAGAGGAATCTGAGTGTTCAGCATGTTTTGTGCCCAAGGAGCTCATTACATGCATTAAACGTATTAATGACAAAAGTGGACTAATAACCATATATCCTCCAGTTCAGCAGCTCAAACTCATAAGTATTCAAATGAAGCAGCTTGGTCAACGTCCCAATGCATCAAAATATTACAAGCAGTCCTGATTCTTCTAACTGATTGGTGGAGGTGAGTGAAGGATTGCACTTTTTGGTGGCGACAAGAAGGAATGATACATGTAAAAAACACAGAGGATTGATATTTACATCTAATCTGAAGCCATTGCCATAAACTTTGGTATAAATGGCCCTAGTGCCCTGTGTGTGTGTCTGTGTGCGTGTGTGCTTGTCTTGTTTCCATCTCTGCAGATTCTTCCTGTGCAATAGAGGCGCAGCAGGTGTTGCTGATCTGTCAGTGAGTGTTAGTCTGTATGAAAGAGAAAGTGCTGTGCTCTCACGCTCTCATCGATCTGGTGTGGACCAGCGGGACGTTGGCAGTAATGTGTTTTTAGTGAAAAAATTAAAATTTTATCTTCTCAACAGAAACCCAACGTCAAGACAAGATAAGAAGTCTTATTTCATTTCATCTTAACTCACCATGAGTACAGCACTTTGCAGCATTTACCAAGTTGCATCAGCAATGGAAAGCTTTTCTTTACCAGGCAGAAACCTTGGGCAGAACTAGATTCATGTTAGACAGAAAGGGACACAGAGAGACATATGAACAGAGAAAAAAATGGTGTGACTGTAAATGCCATAGCAGCTGGAGTTTGGAAAGTTCATGACACCAGGCATCTAGAAGAACCTACAAAATAAGCTGAGAGACTCCCAGAGAGATCCATGGTTAATAACTACAATGGTACATTAAGATTAATAGTTAGACTGACAGATAAAGGAGAAAGAGACACAGAAGTCCAAACCTATAGCAGCATAACAAAAAGCTGGTTTTGGGTAAGGCTGGGTGGTATGACCCAAAATTCATATCGGGTATAAATTGAATCCTTGGGGCGCAGATGGCCTAGTGGATATGGCTGCACACCATGAGGCTTGTCCTCGAGCGGGCGGCCCGGGTTCGAATCCGACCTGTGGCCATTTCCCGCATGTCACTCCCCACTCTCTGTCCCCTTTCCAACACTATCCACTGTCCTCCTCTATCTAATAAAGGCACAAAGGCCAAAAAAATAACTTAAAAAAAGAATAAATAAATTGAATCCTTCCACGGTAATGGTATTTATCACGGTATAAATGTTGTAGTGCAAAATTTATAATGGAAGTGTTTCTGAATGGGTTTTGTAGTCTCTTATCAAAGCTAAGTTGATTTAAAAACACAACAAAAAAGCATAGAAGCATTTAATGTAATTTTAATGTTAAAGCATTTATCATGCAGAAGAACAACAGAAATAAGGATATTGCCCCAGAGTTACAAAATTCTTCAATAATACAAAAATAAAGTGGATTATTGTAAACAGTACTTCAAGTAAGAGAGGTTTTCTATGAGGCAAATGGCAAAAACAGTGAAAAGGTTCTGTAATCCAAAATTGTGCAAGAGTTACCACAAATCTTGCAGATGACATTTTTCTGCTCCACATCCTACTTTTCGAACCCAAAATACGTCTAAATCACTGAAGTAGCACCGATTTTTTTTTTACCAGTTCCTCCTCCTCTGCCGTCACTGTGCTTGCAGCCATTTCCACACAGAGGCAAAAACGATGACGTCACAACTTTGCAACGTCACGTTACCCCGATGTCATGACGTCACGGTATGACGGTAGAGCACAAATCTCTACCGTGGGACAAATTTATACCGTTTCTACCATCATATCGTGTATACCGCGCAGCCCTAGTTTAGGGTTCTATTTCCTAGAACTACTATACACTACCCCTTGCGTACACATCTGCATAGAAAATACACATTATGGATGAAATGGGAGGAGATTTATTTTGAAAACAGATTTTTATTGACCTTTTTATGACAGTGATATAGACATGGACATTCTAACTAACAATATAAACATTCCCAAGTCTGGCATTAATAAGAAAAAGAAGAAAAAACAATAATGAAAAAATAAAAATAGACACGTTTCATTGGTTTTACATCCATAAACATATATACAAATGCACACATACAAATATGTACACACATGCATACTATTAAATAAATGAGAAAAAAAATAAGTAAAAAGGTACTTAATGACTTAAATAGGATCACAGCAGTGCATAAATTACAGAAATTATAAAATTCTTCATAATCCAAGGTTGTGAGCTTCCAGAAAATCCAGGTAAGGTCTCCAAAGTTGAGCTTCTTTTTCATTATATATGTGAGTCTCTCAAGAGCTAGAGACGTCGTCAGTTCTTTTTTCCATAAGTTGCCAAAAGGTGCGTCCACACTCTTCCATGATAATGCTATTATCCTCCTGGCTTGTAAGAGTCCAAAGTCAATAAGCTGTGACTGTTGCTGAGACACAACAAAGTAATCAGGGTATATTCCCAGTAAACATAATTTGGCTCGCAAAGGAACTTCCCTTCTATGAGACCTACATTGTGTAAAACACCTGCTCCAGAATTGCTGTATCTTTGGACACTCCCATAAGCAATGACTTAACATACCTTTCGAATCCCTGCATTTTACACATCTGTCAGGTGCAGCAGGAATGGGGGGAGAATTGAATCCCATTTCTGGTGACTTCTTTCACAGAGCTGACTCTGAGATTGTGTTACACATTATTGCATGTGTTCAAGATTTCAAAATGTCTGTTTTCTGATTTTCACATGTTCCTAAGAGATGCTTTATTTTGAAAGTCAAATCATTTTTTGCATATTTATTGTAGCCTTCTTGACAGTGGAGCTCTATTGATGCCAAACTGGCACCAGAGTGTTATCCTAATTGTCATAATTTGAAGTGAAGAGCTGCAGACTAAGCTGCTGTATTTGACTAATAGGAAGTGAGAATGTGTTGGATAACTTCATTGTGTCTTTTCAACATATGCTCACTTAGTGGGTGTTTAGTTTGTCTTTGTACATCTTATAATTCAACTGTTTATGAATACAGAATGGGCTCTGTCTTTCATGGGCGTTGTTTCCACTATAAATCTGTTTTCATCAACATCGGTGGTACACCAAACTGGTTTACCCTCGCCACATTTTATCATCAAACTGCACGACTTCACAGATGGATGGTGATCTATTCATACCACACATGAATGGCAGTGTTTGAAATTCTGTGTGTGTGTGATTTGAAGATGTGAAATTTGCATCTGTGGCAAGATGTACTGGTCTTGCAGATTTTTGTTGTTGAGGTGTCTCTCTGTGTTCATGCACAGTGAGCATGAATATGAAATGAGTGTTTTGTATTTGTGTGTGTGTTTTCTTGTGTGGGCAGCACTTTGTATGAGAGAAAAAAGTTGAAAAGTGGAGTGTGAAAGAGGAACTGGAGTGTTTCTGGATACCTGCAGACAAAGCCATGCATTTTAGCCATACAAACATGTCTCTACAAGCCGCCCTGACTGGTACTATTAAAAGTTTAATACGATGTAAATGCCTGGCTTTTAAATGAGTGTTTATCTGACTTACATTGTCAAAATTCCACCTTGCTATGAATAATTTACATCCACCAGCCCCATCTGCATATGAACTTTGCTTCCTCCTTCAGTAATCCCTTTGGTACCCACCTACAGCCTCTGTGGCTCAACAGGCCATGTGGGAGGAAAGTGTCTTTGAATTGCCTCTGTGGACTTTCCTTCCAAATCCCACGTCTGTAGATGTTTTCTTATCTTTCACAAAGAGCTCCGACTGGGTCAGGAATCGATAATGATGTCGGCCTGTAGGGTCTGAGAGACTGTTTGTGATATTGAGCTTTACAAACAAACTTGACATGACTTGCCCAGCCTAATGTCAACCTTTAAAAATGAGCGCATTGTCGATCCTTGCAATATTACTCCCCCTTCTTTTTTCATTCCAGTTCATGTTATGACTCTAAAATGCGCGTGGAAACCTGCTCAAAGCAATTGCATGCAGCAAACATGGCTCTTTGTATGATAGACTCAATCCAATCTAGCGAGATGACAGAACTTCAAACATTCAGCAAGTTTTATGGTAATTATATTCCCCATACGAAGTGATGCCTCTGAAACTTCTCATGCATGAATCTCAAAGTCAAGAAGAAAATAATATGGAAATGTGTCAAGAATGGATTGCATAAATATGTAAAAGTGTGGAAAATTCACATACTATACCACCGTGATGCACAGAAAAAAAGGACTACACAGATTTACATCTCTTTGCTCTGATTTTGTATCAGATTGGTATTGGCAGAGTTCTGCTGTGCACCGTCATCCTCACTGGGCTTAAATTTGTCCACGTCCTGATGATAAGCTAGATGGGGACGTTGCACTTCTCACCACTTTATTGTGAAGTTAGTTTGGGACAGATGTGATACAGATTTCATCGTTTCTAACAGCTCTCTCTCCCTCTGGAGTGAGTCAGCAAAGGCAGCCGGCTAAAAAAACAAAAACACATCCAGACCATCTCATCGCTGAAAAAGTGAACCAATATGTGCTGTGGTCGGCTCTTATACAGCCCTCGACTGAATTAACTCCTGGTTACAGCAATGTCCAGACACTTGGGCACATGCAACTATTTCTCAGTCATCTGAAAATTTACTTAAATGCTTGAAAAGTAGAAAGATTGAGCGTGACATCTCTCATAATCTAAATAAATAAAGGTACACTTTCTGCAAAATCTCTGCATGAAACTTAACTCCATCTACATTGTGTATTTGTCAATAAGACAGCTTTAGAAAAAGACATTTTGTGTAGATAATTCAGATAGAGGGGTCTATTTTTGCCTCTAATGAACCCTTCAATACTGAGAAATAGCACTGAACTACAGAGGTTGTGTTTTTATTCTGTGCATTTTGCAGTGCTCTCTGTGAATGATACACAGGGCTTAATCTAGGTTCCCAAATAAGGAGCGCTAAATTGCATGTGCAAACCAAAAATATTGCTTGCACCATGTTGGTGATGTACTATGATTGTGTGCACAGTTGATAACAGGTGCAAAAAAACCTACCACCTGATTCAATTGAGGACTTTAAGTGTGCTATTGGCTGTTTCCATGAAGAGTTTGGAAGAGCAGAGTAGCTGTAAACAAAATTGACATTTGAAGCCATGGAGTTGGAGGTCTTGGGTGCAGGGTATAATTAAAAAAAGAGGCTGTTAAAAGTACTACCCATCCATTCATACACAAATATGCACATACAGTACATACAAACATCCAACGATACATCATTTAATAAAAATAAACCAAATTTGAGTTGAACCAGGCAAAAAAACAGGCATTTTGAGTTGTGTACTGGACTGACAGTAACTACTTAACAGGGTCACACTTTACACTGAAACACCAGTGACCTCTGCGGATGCAACTTATTAAATATGATTTCTGCCTCCAACCTCAGCTGACCTGCTTCGACCAAGACTAACTCATGAAGTTAGTTTCATAATTAAAAGTTGCATGAGCTGACCGCAGAGGCTTTTTCTGATTCTGGTTCTGCCTGCCCTGTTGTTGAATTTGAGCTGACAGAGTTTATTTCTAATGTTGTAATTAATATTTTATTGTGTTAAAGCCAGTGTTCTGTGTTCTCGTTGTATTACTGTCAGCCAGTGTCCTGATATTCAGAGTTCAAGCTTTGTTCTGCTTCCTGTGCTTTAGTGTGGTTTTCTTTAGAGATGAAGTGGCTGTAAATGTTGTGGTGTACATGAGACGCTCATACAATTAATCTTTTAAAGATTACATTGCAAACATAAGCCGGCACAAGCTACAGAGAGCAGCCTAAGTGGTGTCTGTTCGCAGTCTGGCTCGCTTTGAAGGAGGATCAGACACTGATGGTGACACACTGCAGCCATCAGTCCTCTGTGTGACTTCACAGGAATGAATCAGCATGTGCACACATCTGTAGATTTCTGTCTTCCTGGTGAGCAAACTTTGATAATTTGCTTGATAAAAGTGAAGCTTAAAAGCCTTGAGTGATAAAAAGACATAAAGAAATTATAAAAATAAAGGATAACCTTGACGTCAAGGTAACCTTTGCAGTGCGATCAAAGCATCTCTTCTTCACTCTCTCTTAAATCAGAATGTGTCTAAGGATTCTGCGTAATCACAGGGCGCCATACCCCTACAGGACAAGCAGGATTCTCCCATAATCCTCGAGCTGAAAATGTTTCTCCTGCAATGTCTACCACCACCTCTATCATGGCTGAAATAATAAAACAATTGATAAGGTCATTGGGGAGTGTTTAGTCACTGCTGAACACCTTTAGGAGGCTGGAGAAATAGAACTGTCTTGCAGAGGCAAGGCGGCGTATCGGAGTGCACCAGCAGTCAAAGTGAGCTCAGCCGAGACGAGCTGTAAGTGGATCCTCCACCTGATGTCCGCATCAGTTTCATCTGACTGATTTCTGTCTTCACTGGTCCCAGTCGACGAGGCGAGGAGTGGAAAGGGCCACTTGCTCATCACTGCCAGATGGCCACAGCCAATTCGTACTCAGTGGGCTCCTTCTTGTGTTTCACTTCCCGGTGATTCATCGCCTGTCTGCGCTTTTAGTTTGCATGATCCGAACCTGTGATCATAAAAGTGTGACTTCACAGATTCAACTGTAGGTTTTTTGCGTCAGCAGTGAGAAATATGGGACAGCGTTTAGGGAAGGAAGTCATTAAAAGAACCGTGTTGTAAAAGTGTCTGCCAAAAGCTACAGGAGGATTTTGTTTCTATCTTTGCTGAAAACAGCCTCAAGGCACCCCTGTTACAGTGTCCTCCTGTGGGTTTTGGCTCAAAGCTGTATGAATAATGGATGGAGCCACAGTGATGTCACCCATAGGTTTGTGGGCAGCCTTTCAGAAGCCTGGAGTTTGGGTTTCTCAGGCATCTTGATGCTCGTTGTGAGAGTCAGAAGTCATTTTTGAGAGTAGTGAGGACATGGTGGTCAGATTTAGATTTAGATAAGCACCAGAGATATAAAAATGTAATCTCTTGATACAATAAAACCCTGAATACAAATTATATTTCGTGCAGTACTTACAAAAAACAAACCAACAGATGAAGACTTGTAATCCATGACTATCTCTGAGTAGCTCATGTCGTTCTCCCATCTGTGGATCAGATGAGTTACTTTCTGAAACTTAAATCTCTCTTTGTGCAGAGCTGGGCTGAGAGTTTGACTTAAATATGGTTGTAGTATCAATTCACACTTTGGCTCCAACCACAGGAAATGCTCACACATCTTTAAGAAAATATCCAGCAACCAACTTGTGATTTGTTGAGATCTCACACTGTTACTCATATTCTCTGACATGTAAGTTACTGAAATCTGGCAGCATCTGCATGTTATTCTTTGTCACCCTTTTCTCCTCTCTAATCTTAATAGGGGTAAACTGAAATGCTGCTTTAATCAATGCTCTGTTGTGAGTCGCCACTAATGGTAACATCTGCTATTGTATGGTATCACATTTGAGGCAACAAGCAGAGCGCAAGAGATAACAAGTGAATATAGGATTATGGTCTCTGTAGTCCCAATTCTCTGCTGCTCTACCAGAAATGAACTTGATTCACACTGGAATTGACAAATCCATAAAATGAGTCTGTCCCAAGCAAAACTTGAGCTCTAATATACAGTTTTGTTGTCAAAGTTAAATTTTCTGGGTGAAAGAAATGATTCATAACAAGTTTAAATTGTTACTCTCTGTAGAGTTTGACTACAAAAATGTAAATGATAAAATCAATGAATAATTTTCAGCTGTTCTGAATTTCCCGTCAAGGATTCAAGGACTTTTATTGTCATTCAACCCATGTAAAACATGGGTGGGACGAAATTAGGTTACCCTTGTCCCGGAGCAAGCCCAATCATAGAAATGAGAATAATAAATATAAATATTTACAAATATACAATAAAAAAGAGAATAAAAGAAGAACACAATCAACTAGCCCTTTTAACAAATAGACAGAATAAAATAATTAACTGTGCAAAAATTGCAGTGTTCATTTGTCGGGGGGGGCACTAAAGGGGACCACCAGAGTTCAACAGTCTCACAGTTCCTCAGTCTGACACACAGTCAGTCCTGTCACATATACATAAAACAGTTTGAAACAAAAGTGTTGCATATACTTTCAAGGTTTCTTCTCAGCATAGTTGATGTCATTTGGTCCAATTTTCCTGACACTGATGAAGTGATGACGTGAGTTTGGCCATTGATATATGTGCGTTTAACCTTGTTTTTAGTCCATGCGGTGCTTACAATCTGATTGGTGGTAGATTTGAAACCAGAAGAGACAGATTGATCATTATTTTTGCATGTAAATTCTAGGCTGTGTACTTTCATATTAGTATATTTTTTATATTCATATTGAGTTTTCAACATGACCCAGGGTACTGTGTCCTTCCTCTAATATGTTTGCAAAAAATCAAGTAAAAAGTTTATACATCAAAAACACAACAATTGCAGATGTTAAAATTGCTCGCTATGCTTAATAAATGCCATGACATTTCTGTATTTAAAAAAATATTTATATGTCAAGTTTCCATTTTTGTATGGTTAACTGCACTTTTTAGAAATTTTTTCAGTTTGTCTTGACATGAGTCTAAAGATTTTATTAAAGTTTGGGATACAAAGGTTGTACTGATGCATAGCAAAAGTGTTATGCAAAGGAATGACACTACAGCATAGAAAAATGTAAAGATATACTTTGGTAGACTTGGTATTGTGGATCATAAAGGTAGAAGGATTTTCTTGAGCGGTCAAGCTAATGCACCATTCCCTATACATGCCTTAATGTTCGAATTTTTGTTATAAGTTCAAAGCTTGTTCTCATCAAAATGTATGTTTCTGACGGAATAACTGCCAGATCTAGTTATCCTTATTGTGTAGATGCTGTATGAGCCATACCTTGACACTTTGGTTCTTTTGATTGTGCATTTTTTTAATCTCTTTCAACCATAAGAACCTGTTTACAGTGGTGCCTCTCTAAAGATGTTCATAAGTTTCAAAAGGCTAACGTGGGTGGCTGTTTGTATTCCTAACTCGCTCTCGGAGACCGAGCAGCAGTTACTTCAAAAAGCCAGTTATTACAACACCTTGACTTCCCACTTTCTCTGTTCTCCTCTGATCCTCGTTCATTGGCCGACAGAAATAAATCAATGTCTGACAAGTGTAGATCAACCTGACAAATGTGATGAACACAGACAGATTTCATCATGTGGTTTCATGCTCGGTTTGTACTAATAAAACAGTGAGCCGTGTTATATTTCAGACATTTGCATGAGAAAATCCCACAAAGAAACTTCCCAGCAGAACATCAATGGACATCCACCTTTCACTCAGAGTCCTCAATGAAATTTATACTGAAGAATCTTAAAAGAGAGCAGCTACAACCATTATCAACCTATTTGACTGTGGGTAACAGATGAGATTAAATAATGTTGTTATACTGAATGCTTTGTAAATTTTCAACTGACTAAATATTTACGAGTGATGTATTATAGTTGTGAAATAATGAAGAAAGATTGGGCTTCCTTATATTTTTCGTGAACTATATGAGTCTTAATGGGAGGTGCTTCACTTATAGAGCCAGCCTCAAGTGGTCAGAGAAGGTACTGCATTTGCAATCACTTCCATAACAGTTCCCTCTTTTCAGCACAAGTTGACGTTCAGTTTGTAGATGATGACTGTATCAACCCTCAGGTTCCCAAACATCGAATTCACCCCTGGAGCCAGAGAGATAAAAATCTTTTTACAAAGCATTCAAATCGTGTAAATATGCGTCCCTTGGAAAATAGGGGGGAAAAAAATGGGTACACATTGTTTCTCTGCGGGGTTCAGTGATTGTTGTGCATGAAGTCACCTGTCGTTCCATCTCTCCTCACCTGTCGGCTGCAGGTGACAAGTTTGTATTGATCAATTTTACACGCGGCGTCTGCGAGAAAAATGGGATGCCAGGAGTGAAGTTTGGGTTCCCACAAGAGAGGGAGATCGAATATAAATTTCTAAATTGCCTGATGTGCTTTTCAACTCCTTGCTGTCACTCAACCTGCCCCACACTTTGCCTCGGCAGATCCGGCTTTCCCCGCAGCGTGAGGTATACGTTTTTTTACATTTCTATTTTGTTGTCTTGATAGTCAAAAGGAAAAGACGAGATTTTGGCATTTCTAGTGCCTCGCATGAAGGAGTGAAGAGGAGGAGGAGAGGGGGTGGGGGAGTGGTGATGGCTGCTGGTGGCAGGAGGAGGCAGGAGGAGGGGGGGCTTGCAGAGCTCTCATCAGCAAGCTGCCATGACGAGCTGCCATAACTGTCAGGGATCTTTGAGAGATCTTCTGCCAAGGTAAGGCAAATTCCTCCTCATTCAGGCCTAATAGGACTGTCAGGCCTTCAGAACGGGGAGGGAACGCAGTGAGCCTGGAGCTCAGAGCTCTCTTCAAGACTGCTGCACTGAGGCTACCTCATGGCACATGCAACAAAAGCCCCCTCAGTGATTCACACAGGCCAACACAGAGAACTCATGACAGCTTTCACTGTAATGCATCGACTGGGTTGAAGCGGCTGTACTGCTGTTGAAAATAGCCTCAAGGCCAGCAGTGAGTCTCTTGCTTTGTCACTTTTAAGAGCTTGTTAGAACATTCGCACTCTTCACCTACAAGTTTCTCTGTACTCTTTTGCTTTTTACTTCCTTTGCTTCTTATGCAAGCCATCCTGCAATACATTATCATCAACTCTACTAAATCTGATTCAGACAATTTACTGAATTATGCTTTGCAAGTTTGTAAACAGTCTCAAACTTTATCTGCAGTCATTAATTGCCAACACCAGGTCTCGAGTTTTACTGCTTTGTTTTGTAACTCTAATGTTGGCACACTTTTTAAAGGGTTCAGTTGAAGCAGAAATCAAAAGCTGTTTAGTTCATCAGGAAACAAAGACATCATTTGATTAGTGAATTTAATATAACCCTGCTGGATGACACTGACAACTGTTTTCGTTAGTTCTCTGTATCAAAGCAAAAAATGAAAAGCGGAATTATCACATCCTGCAGTTTATTTGGCAGCGTTACACAAATATCCGTTTTAAAAAAATACGCCTGATTTCTCTCGATAGAAGTTGCTCAATAGCTGCGCTGCCTTTGGAAACTTACATCAGAGGCTTCTCCAGCAGAGGAGATATCATTTCTGTGCTGGCATTAAGAATAGATAGGGATGTGGCTTTGACCTGTTTTTCAGTTTGTATTAGACAAAATTGGTCAGACTGAAGTAGAACATAGAGTGACATTTGTGGAGCTCTAAAATGTTAATATTCTCAAAATTAACAGCTGTGTCTTAAGTAATATTTGTGTCAAATAATATTTCTGCAGCCAACCTCTAGTGACCACTCAAGGAACTGCAGTTTTTGACTCATTCCCATGAACTTTATATTTTTTGCTGCTTGGTCAGAGCTGAAATAACTTTGGTAAAAAGAAACAGGGAATGAAAATAACTGAGGAGTCAACAGGAGTTGGCATGTGCACCCATTTGTTTACCTTCCTCTCTCGGCTCTTGATAACACAACTTACTACTCATCAAATGTGGATGTGCCTCCTTCTTAGTAGCTTTTAACCGTAGTACCTGGTTAACCATTGGGAAAAAGTATGACTCACCTCTTTCTTGACGGTATAACTAGGCGCTACCACCTCTTGAAATTTGTCACAGGCCTTGACATTTCAATGAGAAGCAGGAAAACACTCTTCAAAGCTTTCATGAGAAAGATTTAGACCTCTAACTTAGACCAATAAAAAATTCAGGTTTGGGAGGAAGAATCTTCTGAAGGGAAATGACAAAATATTGCTATTGTGCTACAAAGTTAGCATTACATAATTCTGTTTAACTTATCGGTTGAGGAAGCAGCTTTGTTCACTGATGCCCTGACATGATGGAATGAAGAGGAAATGAAAACAAAGGAACAGCAGAAGAAGAAGTTAGCTCGCCTGAAATAGATATTAAGATCCAATTTCTCCATCCACACCCGAGAAAAGTTTCCTCCCAAGAGTCATGCCATACTGCGAAAGGAAAAACTCCCCGCAACTCTGCATTTTCTTGCATCTGGATCATTCCAGCACAGTAGCACAGTTAGTGCCACGTACTTTTTCTGGTGTTGAATGATTTGTCACAGTATGAGCAAGTATATAATAATAAATATATCCAATTCCCACACACTCGGGACGCAGTACATGACAAAACAAAAATAAAAACAAAACACAGCTTCTTTTATTTTTAATGAACCTAAACCAGAAACAAAAACACCATGAATAAACTTAAATATTGTGGCATAATTTTAGACAAAACTGAATTTTAACAGCCACCATAGATGAGAATTAAAGATATATCTATAATAATCTTATTTACGTTCTCTTTTTTTTTTTTTTTTACCTAGATCTCCAACTCAAATGCTTGTTATTTGAGGTCTCAGTAGAACAAGTCCTATGACAGTAGGCGCTGTAATGAGTTTATGTATGACCCTAAACTGGGCATCTTTTGGCACCTGAAAGAGATGTAAAACATTTGAATTCCAAAGATTTCTTATCATTTTGCTTTGCAGAGTTTATTATCAGGTATCCCACATCAGGGTCTGTAAAGGATGGAAATATATGACATAATGAAGAAAGGCAAATACTTCAGCATTAACAAATATCTGACTCTTCATTTTATGATAAAAGAGGAAATGAATGTGATATTTGTCTCTCTGCGGGTGTTACAATTCTTTTCATGCTTGTTGCTCTTAATTTCAGAGTAAAAAGAAGCTTTATTCAACCAGAATGCTATCAGAGTGACATTTTCTTGTGTTCATCATGTCTTGAATTTGTGCATGGATAAAAGCCTCAGAAGAAAATGTCAGATGTTTTCATGTCAGGGTAACCTGCAGCATCTTTTAGTTAGAGCTTTCTTTCTTTCCATTCACAACCATTCAGCACATGAAGACGTCTTGTTTTTTTTTGTTTTTTTGACAATTCAGTGATCTTTTTGTGTCAGCAACTCCTTGACCCTTTTTTTCTGAATCAAAACCATTGATTCACTCCTCACATTTACTCACTTTGCTTCATCGTTCCACACTTCAGTTCTGTGTCTTTGTGGCAATGATGTGAACCAAGAAACGTCACAGAAAGTTGTTTAAAAGTATCCTTTGAACTTGTGTTTGTGACAATGACTCTAAGGTGTGACTCCATTGGCCGTAACATCCAGCTCAGCTACATGCAGCAGCTTTTTGATTTCTGTTGGTTACTCTTCTGTGTAATCATCATGAAGCCCTTCTGCGCATACAAACAGTTGGATTAAGTGAGCAGCAGGAGAGGAGATGTGTTCAATTTCACTTTTATATAGCTTTTGAGCCACAGGGTTGCAACCTTGTACCCAGCTGACAATAGATTGCAAACTCATTCTGCAGTTCAGGCTGAATGACTTTCAATTTAGAGTGTGAATTATTGATCCAAAAGGGAGCACAGCCAGTTTTCCAAAAGTCCGACTCTTCACCAATTATCACATTTATCAGCAGGTTTCCGCTCGTGATTGTCTCGAGTTTTCCCCTTGAGCTCCTCGCCGTAACACCTCACTGCTAAACACAGCAAATAATGTGGCTGGGGGGAAAAAACAAGGGGAACATGAGCTCAGTGTGTACGGCTAACTTTGTGACAGCTTAGTCCATGCAACAGTGAAATTGAGAGAGGATTAAATTAGTTTACTTCCAGGCTGTACTGTATGTCTAATCCCAAAGTTTGTGTGCAGCTCAACCTTCCAGAAAATTATTTTACACAAAACGTCATTGAGGGACCGGTTTGGTGCTCAGTTCAGTTGGCTGCGGGTGCAAACTGCCGCGGGCAATCAGCCTCTGCACGCTGCAAGTCGTGTTCATTGTCAGGCTGTCTGAGGACATTAGCTTTCACTGAACACAGACGGAGAGGATGTGCATTCTTTTAGTCCAAACCGTTATACCTCATTTCTGTCCAGTATCCGTATTCTTTTCAAAGTATGAGGCCCTTCACTGCAAAGTGTCCTGCACCTACCAAGATTTGAATTCTTACATTTATCTATATATATTGTCATATTTATCTGTTTATCTGCCTGTAGACTATGCAAATATTGTTTTACTTTTGATACGTATTGTTTTAGGTACTCACTGCTTTTTTTGTACATCATTTTTTATACCATTACTGATTGTATCACCTCTGTCCCACTTGTTTTCTTACTGCTGTATTATAGTAAGAGTTATGATAACACAGATTTTCCCCCTGGGAATGATAAACAATTTCGGATTCTGATTAAGAAATCTTGGATATTTAACCATGTTTTACAAGCTATTTACTCATTTTTTTCTATGAGTCTACAGTGTAATCTTAAATTGAGCCTGTATATGTCTTTTTCGTCTTAATTAGTCAGGGGATCTTAGAATTCAGGAAAAAACTGTTTAAGTTATTTAAAATGGTAATCGCACCAAAGGTTATATCTAGATACTACATACTACCTACATTTGGCCTGTCATCCAAACCAAACCACAGTTTTACGTCACTCTAAACATATTTTTCCGAAAACTCAAGTAAAATTGAAGATTTTGGTAAACTGGTTTTATCGTTTCAAGTAACCAGAGTTTTTGGATCCGTGCATGATGTGCATCTTATTACTTACCTTTAAGAGAAAACCGCTTGATCGATACAAACAAAAGATTTGGGCGTCATGTTTGAATCTGGCAGAAGAGACAGAATGGCCATGATTCATTCTTATTTGGTGGCACTTGTTCCATGTCTAAAAAACACTGCCACCTATGGGTTTGACTGGGCAGGTTTCTTGTGTTAAAACGGTTAACAACACTAGAAACTTGACAAGCATTTTTTTCTTCTAATCCAATTGTCATTATATTGTTAATTCTATCTATCTATCTATCTATCTATCTATCTATCTATCTATCTATCTATCTATCTATCAGTCTGTCTGTCTGTCTATTTATTTATCTTTTTATTCATTGACTCTTTATCAGCAACTCTGACCTCATGTTTGTCTTTAATGATTTGAATTCAGTCATTTTTCTAGACTTGTCAGTTGAACATGGCTCAAATCAAGAATAATGAGGCTTTTTTGTCATTATAGTTGCTATAAATCAGACAACGACTTGCTTGGATTTCAGGTTTTGCAGAGTATTTCAAGATTGGACAACTTGTATCAAGAAAAATATTTATTTAATACTGATTCCCCCTTTTTTTACTTACTTAAATTACATATATTTTTCTTGTCCTTAGTCTTTAATTGATAAAATTTTGAATAAAAAAGGAAGAAATCAGAAATTTTTTGCTCATATTCAGAATACTTTTACTGATTGTTGTGTTTAAAGAAGTTTATTTTCGCCTTTTCTTCTTGTTTGAATACTTGGAATACTTTTCAAGGCTCACTTGTTCCTAGATGTCAAATTCTTGGTACAATGTTTCTTGTCATGTAACATTATGCTGCTGCATGATCAGATAATGTTACTTATTTAGGATATTTTTCATCATATAGAGTGTCATTGTCTTGTATGTAGGCATCCCTTGTTTGCACTGTTCTGACTGTGGAATAGTAAATTTACATTTTGTTGTTTTTGTTAAGTTGAGAAACATTACCATGTCTAATGCAATCATATTTCCTTATCCCATGTTTATAGATGAGCTCTTGAACATCTCTAAGCTCACATCCATGCATGCCCGTCAGAAGCAAGAATCCACATTTCAAAGCCCAGAATATAGGATGTGTGACTTTAAATGAGGCAGTGAAGCCTCTCTGATGCGCCTGTGTAAACAAACAAAAGTAGCACAAGATCAGCTGCAACACAAAAGAATCCAAAGCAGCTTTACAGGAGATTAGAAGTGAGGCCAGGATCATAGCCGAGACAAAACACGGCGTGCAAAAGACAAATGTGCTAATTAGTTTTCAGCCTGACTCGGTTGCTTTGACAGAACCGGCCCCTGACACGAGGTGGGAGGAGTGTTGGATAACAAACCTGTAACACTTGTTAAGATGCAAAGACCAAGAAGGAGTTAAATATCTCTGTGTTTCCAATTAACATCCAAACCTTATGCATAAATACCTACTTTGCTGCTGTAATTCCCTTTAAACTGCCTGCTTTGCATATTTTCATCCATTAATGCTCCTCTGCATTTGATTTTTTTTTTGCTTGGCACCCCAGTGAATCCATCAGAAAGAAAAAAAGAGAAGAGTTCGTTTGAAAATGTCCTATAAACAAAAACACAAAGAGAAGAAAACCAAAAGTACACACTTGTCATCTGAATCCTCCCACATAGGAATAAAGTACAAGAGTTCTGACAAACATTGTTATTAAGCTGGAATGAAGTCTGGATTTTTACCAACACAACATAATGATGAGCCAATTCCAGCCCTCTGCCAATGAGGATGCAATGTTTTTGGCCACATTAAGCGGGAAATGAACACTATGTTTGTGAGCGCATGTGTGTGTTTGTGCACACTTTAGTAGTGTGTGTAGTGGTGTGTGTGTTTGTGGAGCACTGCTGCTCTGTGCCTCGCTAAAGCAGCAGAAATGAAATGCTCATCCTCAAAGGGAATTTCTCTTTCCAGATTGCCAAGTCCCGCCCCTCTGATTCAGCACTCTCACTCAGAGGTTTAAATGGCATTCAATCAAAGACTAATGCTGCCAAAAATGTCTTCCTAATGTTTGCATTAGCCTATATTAGGAGGATCTGTCTTGTGACGTTAATTGGATAAGGCCAGGTAAGATGTCACGCTGAGTGTGGAGTTTGGTGGGTGGTGAGGGAACACGTGGAGCTGCACAAACACCTAGAAAAATCATTAAAATTATCTGTGTTTTTCCTGCAAATATTCAGATTGACGGATGAAAGATTGGCTGATCTTTAAATCTCTCCTGACGTGCCTGGCTTTAGAATAAAACCCTGTTAATGCAGCTAATGTAGGTGTGGTAGTCTCTCCTGGATATGCATTCATAAACGCTCACACTCCACTTATCGTTTGACAATCTGCAGCTCAAAACATACAACACCTGCTGGAGTATATTTAATGACACAGCTATGTTTTCTGTGATACGGTTTAACTCGATCTTCTCCACAGATCCCTGCAGCTCGATCATTTGTACTGGGCAGCAAGCATGTTGTGCATATGGCATCAACAACCTCCCCCCCTAGAGAACAACCAGCTGCACACAACATATGCCCCATGCCTCAAACACAACATGTACTCACAAAAAAAAAACAAAAAAAAAAAAACACTTTCATTTTGGATCATAAACTCGCCCTCGATTGAGATACGCGTTTAATCAGGAGTCATTTTCAACTCACTCGTGGATTTCCAGGATTTAATCTCCAGGCTGTTTTCTGATCATGTGTGGTTATTTTTTTGCGCCTGCATGCAAGGTCAGCTGTAGCCAGCACTTCTTGGCACACAAGAGTAGAGTCCTCAGATCTAATATGATACTTTTCTACAGGATGAGTTTCTTCCAGTTGCTCCAAATTTCTTCAAAACCAAAAATACATCCTTGGTAGGCGTTATTAGTCTTGAACATGGTGTTGGCCGCAGTACTGATTTGGTCCCCAGTCGCTCAAAAGTAGCTGCCCATGGCTTCTAGGGTGAACTTTCCTGCAAGCAACCTCTATCTTATGTTCTAGTTTGTGTATTTCTGATCATGTACCAACAACTGCTGAAAGACGTGTGTGGGAATGCGGCTCTTTATCTCCCAGCTCTGCAGAGATCTATTAAAAATGAAACACATCAAAGTGTGTTCTTTATACACTCCACTAAAGCCCTTTAAACCCTGTTATCACTTGTGTATTTTTAGCATAAAAATCTCTGTGCACTGATTTGCTGAGAAAACCTAAAGGTTACCATCGCACTGCACTTGACAACATGTAATAATGTTCTGTGAAAATTGCACTTTAAGAAAAAGGTGGCAACAGCTGTGATAAACACAGCAGAGCAGAAAGACTCTGAGTTAAAATTCTTGTTCAGGTCATGGAAATAAATGTAGAAAAGGTTTGGGTCATTATTTCACAGCAGAGGCTACAACAGACTCATGACGTGTTTAACATTTCTGAATCTGTAGAGATAATCAGTGACACAAGAAACAACACTGACAAACATTGATAATTGCTTTTAGAAAAAGCAAAAATACTTGTTTACTTTCTTTAAAAGGTCCAGTCATGTTGCATTCATGACCCCACTAATGCTGTGAATTCAAAATAAAAGAAGCATAATAATTACATCTGAAGCAACACTGACTTCATTTATGAACTCACCACTCACTCAGATTATTTTCTGTCGTAGTTTTTCCACATTTGACATCACCTCAGCCGTGTATCCCAAACTTTTAAGCGTACAACCCAGAAAATTAGGCAATACCAGACAGTGGCAAATCCTCTGCCATGGGAATATACCAATAATCTGATCTAAAATCTGATAAAAATGGACAGAAATGTCATAAGATGCATTGGTAGAAAATGTAACCACCACATTTTCTGTTTCCTTAATTTGCTCGACAAAACAGATAAAGCTATGCTTCAATATCAAAATGAAAAACTGGTTTTGTTGGGATTTCTCCTTTTTTGGCAGTTATTCAGTCAACATTTTTTAGGTATAGAGGCATAATTTCACTTTTGCCCCATAATTTTGACTTTGATGTCTCAACTTAATGACTTTCATCTTGTAATTTTGTAATATTTAAAATTTCATCTCATAACTGTGACTATTTATTTCAAAATTTTGACTTTAAATCACAGAATTTTGATTTTGCCATCTGAAATAATTGACTTTTATCTCATTATTTTAACCATTTATCTGAGTGTTGACTATTTCATCTCAAAGTTTTGACATTTTATCTCAGAATTTAAAATTTTCATCTAATTGTGACTATTTATCTCAAAATTTTGACCATTTTTTTATAGGGTTGTGACTTTGCCATCTCAAATAATTGACTTTTATCTTATAATTTTGACCATTTATCCCAGTGCAGACTATTTCATCTCAAAATTTTGACATTTTAACTCAGAATTTATGTTTTCATACTATAATTGTGACTTTTTACCTAAAAAATTTGACCTTTTATCATAGAATTTGACTTTGCCATCATAAATGATTGACCTTTATCTCATAATTTTGACTATTCATCTCAAAATGTTGATTTTTAAACTCAAAACTTTTCTTTCAATTAAATCTTTTCAACAGGGGTGGCAAGGCTTTTTTTTTCATGGGGGCAGCAGCCACCCTATGCCCCCCAGTAGTTCCACCTATGCTCTTCTGTCTCTATTTTTACAACAATGGATGAAATAAGCTCTTACAGCTAAGTTTTGATTTTAGAAGGCAGTCAATGGATGTTGTTTAAGAGTAATCAAACTAAGTCAATCACATATGTGTGATGTTGTACCTCAGAACTGAATTAGGACCACCGGTCAGAAAGCACATAGTTCAATCTTTGACCTGCTCCTGGTGCAAGATGAAGAGGCAGAGTATCACCAAACTGCCTTAAGTAATCCTGAGGGAGACATAAATTTTTGTATCAAAGCTTTATAGTAGTCTGTCAAAGAGCTGCTGAAATATTTTCCTCTGGATCAAAGTGCTTCACCGACAAAGTCATCCCCTCAGCCTCACTGCTGGCATGACTGAAAGGTAGGTCAGAGTCTTTCTTCAGTAAAACTTCAGGCATCTATAATTTAAACCTGATTAGAAAAAACAGTTGCATAAATTAGACCTTCAAAAGTAGAAGATGTTAAACGCTTAATTACCATCCTTTCATCATAAAAACATGAATCTGTGTGGAAAAAAAAGGACGTCCTGGAATGATCTCTAAGATGTCCTCAGAGATCTTAGTCCTCTGATACGTATTTTATATTAAAGTGGTGTGCTGAGGTTAATTTGTTTCTGCAGCTCAGCTTTGTGCGAGCGGCAGCAGCATCCGAAAAACAGACATTTTACCCTCAAGTGGAAAACACTTTTATTAATTGAAGATATTTAGATAAAGTAGTTCAAACTGCTCTGTTGGAGAATAATCACATCTGCAGCTGCAGTGTTACATAAAAAGTCCACTGACATGCAGAAGCACCAGATATCACTGTTTTGAAACATTTTGAATAGGAAGTCAGAAAAAGTTCATAGTGTTAGTGAAGCCAAATCTTGCCAGCAGCTCGGTGCAGAAATATCGATTTTTTTGGCGTACGTCCATCACCTAATATTTAAAGTCAAGAGTTCATCACATCCACAGATCAGTTTATTTTGTTGTGTTTGAACAGTTTGTTATATTGCATTTTGTAAAATTTTACATCTGCTCAATTCATAAATGCAACCAATTAAAAACCCTAATAGAAATGCAAGGGGCTGTTTGTCATATGAAAGTCAGTTTTGCAAATTTTGCATCCAAACCTGCAGTCGATTTCTCTCCATTTTTTTTTTCAAAAGTGGTTGTGAGTGACTGCTTACCCACCAGGCTGGTGTCTGAAGTGTGATAAATGTCACCAAGGTAATAAACATCCAGTGTTTTCTGCTCTAAGTCTTAACCCGTGTGTCACCTTGGTATTCATACAGTTATCTGAGTATTTGGTAAACTGTCTGAGCTTTAAATACAGTCATTTATTTTGGGAAATATGACACAATCTGGGATCAAATGATAAGAACGAGCTGTCTCACTGTTCTTCTGCTCCTGCTCACTGTGGCAGACAAACACAAACACACACAGATACACACAAATACACACAGTACTGACGAGCACTCTTCTTTCATCCCTTTCTGTAAATTCTGTTTTCAGCTTCTTCTGTTTAAACTTGTGCAGTTGTTTAGTAAGTGCTGCCATCTCTGAATTATAATGAGTAACCGTAACACATTGGCTTCAATCATGTTATGTTCACAGAGCTTTGTGCCAGATCCAACATGTTAGCAGCATGGTGTTGGCAATGTGTGAGCATTGTGTGGCTTGGCACAAGCAGCATCTTGTTAGTAGCATCATATAAGTAGCACTGTGGAAGAAGCATCTCATAAAAAGCATCTTGAAAAACGCCTCAGGTAACAATACAAAAATAAATAGTGTATTTAAGTCCATTTCCACCAGTTGAATATTAGAAATTGAAATGGTTGAGTTTTTTCTTTTATTTTTGCACATATCAAATCAAAATTTTGAGATGAAAAATCAAATTAATAAGATAAAAAGTCAAAACGTGATTGAATTTGGGCTAAAAAAATAAAATAAAATGTAAAAAAAAGAGACTATGGTCACCACATTTCGATTTAAAGTCTGAGAAATAAGTCCAAGGCCCATTCTTGTATATTTTGGTACTCACTGTAGGGGGCTGGTTTTCTCTAGAAACATACACACTGTGTATGTTGTTGCATCAAAATTAGTTACCAACTTCACTTAGCAGAGGCTTTAGTCTAAAGTAACAGAGAATAATGAGCAGCTGGGGGTTATGTGCCTTGTTTTTTTGTGATTAATGATTTATTGGTCTTTTTTCCAAAAGCTTGGGCAGAATAATCACAACACAAATATCTGACAACCCAACCATAGACCCCAGCCCCCCACCCACCAACCAGTCCCACCCTCCCTAGATGGCTGTTAGCATAAGCACATGCCAGGCCCCTTTATGATAAGAAATACATATAAGCATCAGTGCATGCACATACACATTTACATACACATATATGAGTACAAAAACATATATAAAATAATAATGCAGTAAACAAAGAGAAAAAAATCCCAGCACCCTGGTATACCTGGTTGTGTGCCTTGCTAAAGGGCACCATGACAGTGCTCATGAAATAATGCTAACACCTTTCCAGTAATTACCCTGATTCCCAATATTGGTCTACACTAGAACTTGAACCAGCAATCCGTCAGTTATGAAGCTAAATCGCTAAAAGCTAAGCTACTGCTGCCCAGGGTTTCCCTCCAGAAATTAGAGGAAATTATGAAAAAATGTACCAAAGAATGGAATTTATCTGTCCTTGCAGGGGCAGCACTCTCGATGCTCAGCACCCTTAAAGAAACCACCTTGAGCTGAAATGTAGCATTTGGTTAATTAACGACCTTTGTGCTACATCAGGTTAATTGTTCATGATAACTAATTCTGGGAAAATCAACACAGTCACACTTTTTCCTGCAGTTAAAGGTTTTTATGTTAAAAAGTACCACTTTTCATGCACTGATTGTGTGATTCTGGTTTTATTCTCGGTGTCTCAGTGGGGGTCCTCATTACAGATTCTTCTCAAGGCCTGAGTTTGTCCAGGGGCAGCTCTGGTTGGAGTAATAGCACTTAAAGGAGCATGAGTACTAGTCCAGCACAGAGCTCAGTTCCTTATGCATTTTCATGAGTACAGTAAAATTGGTGCTACAGCCGCTCAGATATGTGTATAAAAACTAATGAGTCCGCTTGGGCTACATATCTGGAGCTGAATTCTCTCACACCAGCTGGTAGATGTAATTAATATGTAAAGAAAGCTGCTCGTGGCATTACATGATTGCTGTCCTGTCAAAGAAATGAAATAAATAAGCATGTTGTGCTCCAAACTGCCTGTCTCCTGAGATGAGAAGAGAGACTGAAGCGAAACGGAAAATGCAGTAGGAGCTTCACTTTCATATGTGTGTGTGTGTGTTTTTATTTTGGAAGGGTTTTTGTGTGTTTCCTCTAACTTTCTTTTTCTTTTTACACTTGTTTATGAATATGGATTAGTTTCACATTGAAGGATTTGTATTTTACGACCTCTATCTATAAATGTTCTGTCAGTGTGTGCAATGCTATTCCTCAGTTTCTCTTCAGGCAATTTTCTCTCTCTTTCTCTCTCTTTTTGAAACACGTTAAAAATTTACTCTTTGCAAACCTTCTGACTGGCTGAGCACAAGACAACATCTCTGCAGCAGCAGGATTATGAAAAGCAAAGTAATTGGGCCTAAATTTGATTTGATGTGACCAAGTATAAATTGTTAGAAGTTTGCTGAGTGTATCAGATTGTGATACTTTAAGTCATTTTCGTACATAATGTTAATTCTTAAGCCTCAGAGGTGTGTCACATTATCCAAAAATCCAAAATCATTTGCTTCTCTTGAACTTAGCACTAATATCTCAGCATCTAGTTTGAAAACTATCAGTAAAAACAGAAAAAAGTTGGTACTCAATATGTCAGAAATGATAAAATAATGTATGGCCTCTAATTCTGTATGTGATTGGGATAAAATGTACTGCATACACTCAATTCCCCATCCACTTTATTTATGTAGCAAATTTTAAAAACAATTGAGTTTATCAAAGTGCTGCACTGTAAGAGGTGAAAAATAACACATTTAGAGGGAAGACATAAAAAAACATCAATAAACAATTAAAATGATATAAAAACAAATAAGATCCATAAAAAACACGGGGGTTAGGACCATAAACGTCAGAAAAGAACAGAGATCACACAACTCTCATGCTGAATTAAAAGTCAAAGAGTAAAAATATGTTTTAAGATGGCATTTAAACGTCGGTAAGGTGGAGGCTGTTTTTATTCTGAGTGGCATCACCTCAGATGCCTGTTACAAGATGAGCAGCTGTATTTTGGACAAACTGTAAGTGTGCAAAAGAAACAACAAGGTAGAGAGCATTTCAGTAGTTCAACCTTGTAGAAATAAAAACACAAATCACTCCCTCAAATTCGTTGAGAGACGGAACTGATATGATCTTGGATAAGAGCCTGAGATGATAAAAACTGGATTCAACAACTGAATCTATTTTTTGTTCCAATTTGAAATCACAGTCAGGTTTTACATCAAGACTTAAAACTGTGGGTTCAAAGAAAAGGTAAAAAAGGGTCCAGGTCCAATTTGGATCAGTTCTGTTTTATTTCCGTAAAAAATGATAAAGCTCAGGGCCAGCCAATCATTTAAGGCTTTTAAAATAGTTTAGTAGGCATTTAATAATAATAATAACAACAGCAACAACAACAATAACAACAACAAGCGTAAAAGCATGAGTACACAACACAAATAAATAATAATAAAAAAAAATAAAATCAGATATAATTAAAAAAACAGGCACATGAGCACAATAGTGAGGGAAATGAACTGGGAATTTAAGAGAGCTGCCATCATCTTCCTTAATTGGCAGGTAAATTTGAGTATCGTCTGCATAATGGTGGTGAGACATGCTATTCCTTTATTTAAAACAAACAAACAAACAAAAACTAAGGCCAAGAGGAATGAGGTAAAGTGAGAAAAGGATGGGACCAATAATAGAGCCTTGGGGAACTCCACAGGTTAGGGGGCCACAAGAAGAAACACAACCACTGATCTTTACTCTAACACACTTCTTACACACCTCTTAATGTCGCCATGACATTTTTCATGATCCAGTTTTCTTTTTGGGCGTTTTTTTGTTAAGTCAGAGGCCAAAGACAACTATCATTACTACGTCTTGTTCGCCCGCCATGTATGTTTACACATTTTACTTCGCCAAATTTAGAATACTGAGCATGAAGAACCTGATACTCTGCTAAAAATTGGTTGGTGCACTTCGAAGCACACAACACAATATACAGCTGTGCCTAAAAGTGTACACCCTTACGGCAGAATTTTCCGATTTTTTTGGCCTTTTCTCAGAAAATATGAATGATAACACAAAAACCTTTCTGTCACTCATGGTTAGAGGTTAGGTGAAGACATTTATTAACAAACAACTGTGTTTACTCTTTTTAAATCACAATGACAACAGAAACTTCAAAAATGACCCTCTTCAATTTATTATACACACACACTGATTACAAGCAAATAGATCACAGGTGAGGATGGTTACCTTTAGGAGACATTCAAATACATTAGTGTTGACTTTTGTGCATTTATCAGGACGAAACCACCAGAGTTGTGTAAACTTCTAAGATAAGAATAGAGAGATCTTGTGCGGTGAGTCTTGTGTTATCATCAAGTGCTTGGTCCCTCAATCTGTGAAGGTTTAAAGAAGATTGTGATGAGTGGCAACCTTTAAAAAAGTAAGACCTGAACCAATTATAACCTTTACCTGTAAAACCAACAGTGTTCAAGGTGAGTAATGAGACTTGGATTAATCCACTGTCAAAAGCAGCTGTTAGGTATAAAAACACAAAAAGAGCCAAGTCATCAAAGTTATTAAAAAATCATTAAAAATAATCTTAATCTCAAACAAAAATCTCACCTTTGTAATATATAACGTAACCCTATCAATGCAACATGTTGAGCATGCAGAAGCAATGATCTTGATTTTAATACCATAAAGACACATTTAGAGACGAGTCACAATTAAACCAAATGTTCACACCAACAAATATTTAAATAACCAAGATTTTAGTGTTCTTTCCCAAGATAGTTTCATTCTTGAGTGCTCTTTCTGGCAAAAATGAATATTTTTCTATTTCCAAATGAGTCTCAAATGACCACTTCATGTATTTTGAGCAGTTAACCGTCTAACACACGCAGTTACCTAATGTTAGGCAGAGGAAAAATACCATCCAGCCACTTCTTTGTGTTATTTTCACACAGTGCTTTGAGAGAACCAAACCAGAGCACCAATAAATGAATTTAGCTGCCTGAAACATCGAAAGGCCAGCTAATAAAGAAGCTAAGCACGGCATTAAGCTCCACAGAAGGTTAACTTTAAATGCCAACTGAAAGGGATTAAACCTGGATACCTTCTAACTGAAGTCAACAGGTTTTTGAGGTGTCACGCTAAAATCCCGCACTGCCAGCTTTAACAGACGTGTGTGCTAAATATAAAGTCAGAGAGGGAATTGCACGAGATCAAAAGTGCAGATTCATTCAGGGTCAAAATATTCATCATAAGCAACCATCCCACCCTTCGCTCCTGTAATTTATACATTAACTTGTTTCGACTTTCGGAGCTGGTTAGGTTAACACGATTTCTTTGCTGGCACCACCAAAGGCCAGTCAATGAGAAGTGAAGCCTGGCACCGCTTCCTGCAGAAATCTTGCTTCGACTGCCAGAGGAACATGACGGGAGGCGGAAGCCTGTGAAAAGTGCCAGAGGGGGAGAGAAGGAAGATATACCTGGCATGGTTGCAGAGAGAACGACTTTGTTTCCGCTCTGTGCTCTCGGTTTCTGTTTAAATCTGAAGATGAACAGGTGCTGAGTTGCACAGGGTGGTTTTGGAGCAAATCTGGGCAAGTATCAGGGGACACACATGCTCTGACAGCTATGCATACACACAGCGCTCCACAGAGTATTCATTATTTTTCTCTGAGATGTATCAGGCTACCTCTATATTTTTGATATACTTTCTCTTGCTGCCTTTTCATTAGCCTCAGACTCTTCTTTTGGCTGTAGGACTTGTAACATTCTGATAGTCATAAAAACACTGTCATGGCTATCGCAGTGCTCTTCAATCATGCAATTATCCTGCAGAGGCCACTGTGACTGAATCTCTCTCTCACATTTGTGTAAAAGTGGCTCAAGGATAATCAAAGTAGTGAAACAAAACTTTTCAGACAAACTTTTTCTTACTCAACAAGTCTCCTGGTATACATTTGCCTCCTGAAACCTTCAGCGAGAGTCATTAATTGCATCTATGGAACAATGCTGTCAACCTTCAGTGAAAAGTGAAAGATTCTACTTTGGATTGGGCTTATTAAGATCATTTAAATTAACAATAATGTTCAACAAACTTCAGAATGTCTGCACAAAAGGTGGCCTTTTAGTGGAAAAACAGCACAATGGTGTTTACTCAAGATATTTTTCAGGCACTGCTCTATCAAGCTGTTTTCACTCACTTGAAGCAATTAGGCGGACTAAAAAAAATAGCTTAAGTGCATACACAACCTATGTAAACAAACATGTTGTAAACCGTGCAATCCTAAAGAAAGTTGGAGGTCTTACTTGAGATGGACAGAGAAACACAGAAAACACACTCACACAAACAGAATGAACTGCATAACTTTTTGTATACTGAACAGAACAGACAAGAAGGATCTGTTGCATCCACACAAGTCATCAGTCTATCGCAGAAACATTGGAAAAAGCCTGCATAAGCTTTCCAAGCCAGTAGGTGGTGAGAATGTGTATCACTCTGTCACATTTAACACTCTGGGGAAACACTCCGCAGCGATGCATCGAGCATCTTCTTAAACGAGTCTTGATGGGAAAACTGTTGATGGTATCATATTTATTTGCCCTTTTATTCACCTGCAGTATAATGGTAAAGAACAGTGAGGTTTCCTTCAAAAGATGAAGTAAACCCAACAGTACACAGCAAATGTGAGTACAGGTACGCCTGCAAGGGAGACAACAGTTTTTTTTATGCCTCAGCATCTTCCAGAACTTCAGGATTTGCTGACAACAACAAAAACTGAGTTTTCAAGAATCTGCAACTTGTAGGATGTTTTGAAAAGCCTCTGTTTTCACTGACCCAAAACTTATTTATGTGTGGCTGGAAGGCCAAAACCACATTTGTGTGGATGTGGCATCAGTTTTGGGGTAAAATGTCTGCCGGCTTATGGAAAAGTTGTAAACATGGCACAAAGAGTAAAGTTGTTAGTTCATCCAATCCTCGAAACAACGCCAAATAAGAGTCAAGGTTAGAATAAGCTCTTTGGCATCGGCAGAGAAGATTTGGCAATTTTGTTTTTCATGGGTGCAACCGACATACTTAGCTCTGCTGCTCATCCTACAAATGCATGTGCCTTACAAATGTGACTATATTTAAAGTGGGAAAAAAGACAGATCAAGGGTCGTTCCTTAGAGGTATTTCTACAACAAAGAAATATCTAACAGACAACAAAATTCCTCACATTTTGTGCTAAGATTATGTTCATTTACCACAAACAGTGACTTGTTCTATCAAGGATGACAGATGAAACCAAATCTGCAAAAACCTTGTAGCTTAACTACTTTAGCATAGATTACGATAATATGATGGTAGCTAGGGGTTAGAATAGAATAGGATAGAATACAGAAGAATAACCTTCATTGATCCCCCTCGGGGGAAATTTCCTACAAAAAAATAAAATAAAGCAATAAAATAAAATAGTAGAATAAAAATAGAAATAAACAACAAATAAGATAAAAAATAAGATAAAAAATTAGCTATAGCAATAAATATAACAATAACAAGAACAGCAATAATAATCATTATTATTCTCATTATGATCACTACTATTATCATTATTACTGTAATGATAAAGACTTAAGATAGTTATTAAAAATTAGCAACTTAGAAAAAAAACAAACAAAAAAAACTTGCGTTTACAACGAATGATGGTACACAATCCCAAAAATAAATGAACAATGAAAAGTGACCAGTGAAGTGATGTGAAGAATTATTATTATTTTTTTAATCAAGTGACATGAGGTGAGCGTCCGGCTATGTTGTGATTGTACAAAATCTGATTGGATATTATCAGCTCTAGGTAGCTCTTCAGAGCTTGAATAAGCCTTAGTGAACGTTTAAAGTTTAAATGTTTTAAACTTCTCTACTTCTGACCCACCATGGGCAACTTGTGTATGAGAAGTTTTGCACTCGTCTGCAAAGTCTTTTTCGTACTTAAACAAAAAACACTGCCACAAAGCAACATCACTTCTACTCCTTGCTACTTTGTTACCATATTAGCACGCACTGCACTGTTGTTGTGATCCCATTGGCTCTGCACGCTGGATAGAAGTGCTGGAGCTGAGTCTGAAATGGACCACTTCTATTGAAGACTTTGGATACAGTTGGATAGAATCCAATATTCCTATTTTGCTGATATCGGACTGATATGAGATATCAATGTTGGCTCAGGGCATCCAGTAGATAAGCTTTATTTTCTGTTTTTCTTTTTAACAATTCAACAAAAATTCCTTTTTGAAACTTAAATGTTCTGAAAATTTCCCCAAAGTCAAAAGTAGAGACATTGATTTCACCACTGCTGGGAAAGATTGGCTGCAAAGACGTGCTTTAGATATTTAATTTCATGTGATTAAGAGTTATAAGACACCTTTGATAGTTTTCATTCAGTTACACCAGCTGTAGTTCAAGTTTCACATCTTGAAACTCAATCAAATAAAACCAAAAAGCATCAAGTTGTGGCTAAAAGGAAAAGTATTTCTTATTTTTTTTGGATTTGTTGTCAGTGAACCAACACTTTAAACATTTATGTAAGCTCTTACTTATGCAAGGAAGTCCTCTTGTACAGTGCTGCACCGCGGCTTAACTTCACAAAGCCAAATAGCTCGGGGGTGCTTACAGTACACTGACAGCAGCAGGGCGTACAGAGCGAGTCCCGAGAGGGTCCCACTGTGTGTAAAAACAAACTCTGAAAGTCAGATCCAGGAACCCAAAAGCAAACATGCGATGTGTGTACTCCTCTGTGAAGGGAAAATATTAGGACGGAGCTGCCGGTGGTGGTGCAGCCGTCTTATTTGGAGCACGAAACAAAAGGGAGACTGAGCCGCAAATCCTGACCTTCTAATTAAACACAACACTTATATAATAAAGTTCATTATGGAGATGATTACTTAACACATGAATTTAGCTGTGAGAGATACAAACAGAGAATCATAACTACAGTGAGAACTCTTTTATCACTTTAGTGAGGGTGTATGAATATGACACATCAATATGCACAGAGAAGATTGAACAACACAAGTGGTCAGGTACTGAAACAACCATAATTGATCTCCACAATAAAACACTCTGTGGTGACTGACGCCAGGCTGTATTTCACTTTACTGGAGCAACAAACTGTCTTTAAGAGCAGACTCAAATCTGGAGTGGACAATTCAGAGGTTTTTTTAAAGGCCAGTAAAGAATATGTGAACAAGGAGGTGCCTGTCATTGGGACATGAAGCTCAGGGAAACCTAGATCTTGCGACTCTAGCCGTCTTTTGGGTTTATAGTCAAGGGGAGGTCACAGCCAAACTGCAATGACAGGAAGTTTAAAAGCGCATGGATCTGGTGAAAGCTACATGTTGGTAGGGTTACCAAGAGTTGGGTGGAGAAACTTACTTTTTAACATGGGGACTGTTAGTCTGCTTGAACACCCTTAAATGAATGAACTCATATCTGTGTGAAAAGTAAATTAATTCACAGCTTTGTTTTTACTTTTAAGACTGTGAAGAATCTACCCAGAGAATCTGAGAGTTACCGGGATGAAATCATGGATTGCTGGGTTTTACAACAGCCAAAAGTTTGGATTTACAGCATGTGGTTAGCTTGCGGGTTATGGCGTATGATAGCAGCAGTTCAAAATGCTTTATGGAGATGTTGTACACTTGTGTTAACATACTTCACTTACATATATAAAGATAATATCCCATTTCCACAATTTCTGTCAGCTTCTACACACTGCACCTTCAAGTGCTGCACACATTCAGAACCTGAGTGTTTGAAAGGAAGCCCAAGATTAATTTTCTTCTCTCGGAAACCCTCTGAAAAATCAATTCTTAACATGATGCCGCTCATACATGCATTACAGTACACGCGACATCGTTTGAGGAACGACACATTACAGATTCACTCTGTGTAATTATTTTTATATCGTCTGAGCCCGAGGCATAAATATCCAGGATTTAATGCCTGGAAACCGAGCTGATGAGTAAATCAATACTTTGAGAGCAATTTTGAACCTAAATCTCAGGGTGTGTTGTCTGGGCCATAAATCCCATCACGTTGGGAGCCATTTGTGCACATTTACATGGAGACAGGATGTTGATTGCGGATTGCGGAATTACTGAGCACCACGATGAGGACATTTTTGAGAGAGGCAGAGCACTAAAAAGTTCACAGCCACGTCGGCATGAGGTCATAAATCTTCTCCATCCGAACAAGCACCCTTTTTATTCCCCCTCTGAATGCATCACGCCTCCCCTTCTGTGTCTCTTTCTGTGGCTTTTCTCTCACGTCTCCCTCTCACCCTCTTTTCTTTTTAGTGTCTTTATGGGATAATGAGCGAGATGACAGGAAGAGTTTCATCATCAGCCTCCATCTTATTAGGCTGTTATTGGAGCGTGTTTGTTTTCACTGAGCCTTAAGAGAAGAAGAAAGTAGAGCTTAGCTGCAACGCAAAACACACTTTAAAACACTCTGTCAGGTTTAGTCCTGGCTTTGTCACTCACAGCAAATTAGTATTTAGCTCGTTGTCGATGGTGTGCATTATTCATATGCAAAAAATAAGCAGCAATTTAAATAATTCCTTAGTGGGAAAGACAGATGAATGTGCGTTAATGGCAAATGGCTGAGTATTAAGTACCAAAGTGTCACACTGACATCCACAATCAACTGTTTTCTTCTTCTCTCGATGTGTCATTTCCCCACAGATGCATGAGTCTAATTAATCAATTAAAAGTGTTTCCTTAAAAATGTCATCTGCCAGCTCTCCAGACAAATATTTGTTCGTTTTACCGTCCTAATTAAATGAAATAATGAACCAAGTTGAATTATGGCACCATTAGGTTGAATGATTTCCTCATTTTGCAGAACACTAAGTGGCCAAAGATTAAACGACTTTTGGACCAGCTTCTCTCACATTCAAACACGGGGAACACAAATATGAGTTATGAGGAACAGGACAATTATATTAAGTAACAGAAAGGTTAACTAATTCAATTTAAAGAGGTATAAATCACGCCCCACACCCAAATCAAGTCTGTCATCAAGGATGTGAACCGGCCTTGGTTAATTCGGTAATGCTTCGAAATGACTTGCAGTATTGGACGGATGACATACACAGCCAGGATCTGCAGAGTGGGTGACAAATTGTCCGCTTCCATCAGACTGCCTCTGATCAAACAGATCGATTCAGGAAATATCACAGCAGCCCGAGGATCTTTCAAAAAATTGAGAGGAAGTGTCAACAAAGCGGAGCGAGGAAAGAAATTCTACAAACACGGCCGCCTGATGTTTGAAAAAAAAAAGGGAAAAAAATCAGAGAGAAGAATCAATACCCTGACCTCAAGAGAAGCCACTGTCGTGTATGTGAAATATCAAATAACAATCACCTTTACAAAGCTCCCAGAGGCGCATGATAGCATTATTTGAGCGGAAACAACATCTAACAGACCCCAGATTATAGATGGTGTGTGCTTGTTTTGAGGTCAGTTTGAAGAACTAATGTTGTTTGCGGTTCAATACCAAAAAATGAAATGGCATCATCAAATGTTTGTCCATCATTGCTACAGACTGGTCCAGGTCAATCAAGAGGCCCAAACATCCTCGAGTCAACATCAGAACATGATTATGGGGAAGAAAACAGACACAAAACTTTTCTATCAACTGTTGCTGTTTTGAACATCTTGCATGTAGCTAAATCCACTTAGATGTTCGATTTTCTTATCTGTAAATTCCACTGGACAAGAAACAGTCATCTTTTCCAACCAGATGATAAAGAAGAAAAACATTTCTAGGAACTACAACCACAGGAGGATATTAACCTTCTGTTGGATTTGATCATGTCTCATTGCACTGCAGATGGATTTATGAACACTTGAAGGGAGAGTAGCATGCATAGGGATGGGTATTGATTAGATGTTATCAATACCAATGCCCTCATTGATTCTGCTTGTCCATCTGGTTCTTTATCGATTCCATTATCAATCGTCCTGTGAATTTTATGAATACCAAAAGCAGGGGCTACAGGTTTTCCATTGACAACATTTTATTAAGTTTAGAAGTAAATACATATGAAATTGGTCCATGGATCTGGATATATCTGGACATAAATGAATTAAATAAGTAAAATTGGCATGTCACAGGTCCAGCTGTTCAGGCATACTGTAAAGAAATGATAAGGGAATTGTTAAGCCTAACAGCTTGTGATGTCCATATATGGAACCATTTCTAACCATTTCTGTACAGGAACCTGCAATTGATACCCATCCCTAAGCACGCATGGCAAAGCTGTTTCAAAATCCTAAAACAGGAAAACACCAGACTGCTGAAGCATGAAGACGGCAGGGGTCAAGGCGTGTTGTGGCTTAAAATACATAACTGTTTTTAGAGGATCTCCAGCATGGTGCATCCTTCTCAAACAGCTTTAGATTGTGACTAAATACTTATCTAATGAGGAGATTTTGCCTTCTTAAGGTGAATACAAACAATGTGCACATACATTTTGAGAAGCAGGGGCTGAAGAAAAAGTAAGGCACGCGGAGCACATGTTTTGGCTTCCGGAGGCGTAGTTTATCATGTTTTGACTAACCAATGAGGCAGATAAGTGTGATTTTACAACCAGGAAGGCACTTACCCATGTGTTTCAGGACATTCCAGAGCGGGTTTGGCTCCCTAAAGGCCACCGTAGCACATTTTTCATCCCAAGAAGGCACTTTTGCAGGCGTTTTTTAACAGTTTTGCCACAAGGTTGAGCAACAGCCCCCACCCGCCCACCCTCTGTGCACACCACTGATCCAACTGCTGTCATGCCCTGGATATCCACTGACTCTGAAAGTCTGCAGTTTATAGGGTCACTCTTTAAACTGGAACACAGTGGAAGCTGATGGAGACACATCGAAACTATCAGGCTCAAAGACGACCGTTGTTTAGGAGGTATCAAACCAAGTCTATCACAGTAGTTTTTAGATCTGACTAAAGACAGATGGAGACTGGATTTTCCAGAAGGTGGCTGCTGTCATTGGACTTCGAAACGCCTCCTCAGAAGATCCTCACCCTGACTACATCTCTTTTATTTAGTCTAAATGATCATGAGCCTTTATTTTTACTCCAAGAGTGTCTGCCCACGCTTCAAATGGTTACAGTCTGACAGGGTTCCCTCACCTCTTTACCCACAATCTTGTAAGACGTGATAACCTTTTAAAACATGAAAGTGGCAAATGAGAAATGTAGGACACTCTCTTTAACACAATAGCAACACAAACCAGAGTGTTTCTCGAGTGTCTGTCAGGTATGAAAGTGTAGGCGGGGTGATGTGTTGCTTGCCATTGGCAGGGTTAGGTGAACTAATTACTGGAGTGTGTCGTGGGTCTCATTAGACTGACGAACAACCATTGTGGTTTTGAGCAGTTGCTGGTACCTAAACTTAATAACCATACTTGCATTGGCAATGATAAACCTTTTCCCCTCCCTCTTCAGCGTTTCACAGTAGCAACCCAAGCAGCTGCTACGCTGGCCACACTGGAAACAAACAACCTCACAGCCATGGGATTTCCTTAAACAGAGCACTTTGACAGGTGTTTATGTCGACAAGCTTATTGCAAACACTTGGCACCTTGTCATGCTGGAGAAATAATGAATTAATACATTCTGAGAAAGTAGGATTGGAGAGAAAATATGCTTTGATGTGCATCTGAGGAAAATAGCAGCAAGTTACCTGCACCAGATGATGTTATCAACAGCAAATGCAATCAAGCTAATTAAGGCCCTCGTTTGCAGCAAGGAGTGTTTTTTTCAAGATTCTTGCTGCAATTTTCCACCAGCTTGTTAAGCAGGAAAATTTTAACCCGTGCGTTTAATTTGCATTTCGTTTAGTCAGTGTCAGGTTCTGTTTTGCATGAGTTGAATCATCACGGTTTGTTGTTTTGCGTTCCTCTGTTCACTGACCTTCAGTGAAAGGAGTGATAGTGACAGTCGCCTTCTGTTCTCTTTCATTCTGAATTTTTACCACAAATAAGAGGAACACGTAGTAAGATGACGCAGAAGACTACAGCAGACACACACATGGAGCAGATGCTTGTATCGAGCCTCGTGCTGCTGTTGCTCACAGATGTGTCCACTGGAGCGTCGTATGAATCCAGCTCGGAAGCATGACTGAGACTAAAAAAGGTATTGACCCCTGACAACGGCTGGTCAGCTTCAAGCAAAGTATGTTTAAACGCTGAGTGAACCTGAAAGAGAAAGTCTGGAACTAACAGCCCAACAATGAGGCTCATTCAGTTTCTGCTCTGCAGAGTGACATACCGACTGCCTGACAACTCCTCCGACTTCAGATCTGAGATTACAGTCAGGAGGCGTGTCTGAGGCTGCTCAGGGTCTCACCACATGGATTTTTCATATCTGTGCTGAAGGCTCTGACAGCACACAGAGTACAGGTTATTTCTGGAATTAGGCTAGTTTTTTTTTTCACCCTTTTTCTGTGTGAATATTGGAGTAAAATGTTACTCTCAGAATTCACTCTTAAAGGGCTAAAGGCCTACGGAAGTTCAAGAACTCTTGATTGAAGAGGACCAGAAGTGTTTATGCAACTACCTCAGAAGAAGTCAGGGAATAAGAAACACGTTTAATGTCTCTTTTTCCATCTAAACTCCTTGGTCTATGAGTTTGAGCACATTGAAAAAGTTTTAGGGGCTGTTTGCATGACAGTGTTTTTAGGATGAAACAGAAAGGTATTGTTGTGTTTAGGCCTCTTTTTGATATGGAAATGGTATTCTAGCCAACCTAAAATGTAATATTTTGAAAATGACCTCCAGAGTGGATTTTTTCTGAAATGCTGCTACCACCATTGCCATGTAAATATCAAGCCAGAGTTTTCAGTGGAAACGCAGACACCATTCTCACTTTCTTTGTGGCATGGCACCTTAACAATGGCGGACTACTGTGTTATGACTGTGCTGCTCAATCTGCTGACTGTCTTTCGACTAAACAAGTATTTGTTGCATCATTTCTGCAATCAGCGAAGGAGCATTTGACATAAACACCATGTGATCAGCTCACCTCTACTGTGGCCTTTAAACTGCTGTCATATAGCCAACTATGAGCCTGACTTGCATACGACAGCATTTTTCCAAATTTTTATTTTGTGTTTTTTGCACTTTTGGGTGAAACTTTGATGTGTGAATTGGGCGTTGGTCTACATTGCAGCAGGCATTGGTTTCGACCAGCCACAACCCTTTCATGTATATCTCCCCCCACTCTCTCTGCAACTGTCTTATCAATAAAAAGTCTTGGAATATGACTTCAAAAACGCTGATAAATGGAGACACCATTTCAGTAAATGGTAAATGAACCAGTGCTTATATAGCACTTATCTGACCACTCAAAGCACTTAACACCTCTAGTCTCTTTGACCCATCCACACCACAATGACACACTGATGGCGGATTGTAGGAGCAACCAGTTGGACCCAGCACATTCATAACCATCCACACACCAGTGAACAACAGTGGGAGCAATTTGGGGTTCAGTGTCTTGCACAAGAACACTTCGGCATGTGACTGCAGGAGCTGGAATCGCACCCACAACCTTTGAACTATTTCCTCTGTGTCTATGTGACAGTGTCTCTTGTTACGGTTTGACTTTGATTCCAGATTTTAAGGTAATTTCCCCCAAATTCTTCTATCAGGACACTATGTTTTGGAGCAAGATCCCACACAGGAAAGGTTTTTCAGTACGTGAATAATTCATCAAAGGTCACCATCAAGACCTAATACAACCTTCGTGTCTGACTCAATGTTCTGCAGAAGTGAAGGATTGTTCTTTCATCGTGAAAGACTTAGGTTAAGACACAGATGGAGAGCAAAAACAAACTTGTATACATTCATAACGCCAGAGTCATGGAGAGACGTATCCAGGCTTCAGACTGTGTGATAGATTCAGGCAAAGGGATAAGGTGAGGCTCAGGCTTAGGGGGAGAGCCTGGAAAGCAAAAACACATTTGGACCCATACGGAGAGACGAGTTTATGCTCATCACAGGCAGAGAGACAGAATCAAACTAAGGAAGACTCTTGAGCTGTAGATATCAGCTCAGGTTGTGACTGGAAAGCAAATCATGTCGCTGGTGTTTCCAACATTCCCTGAACTGTCACAAGCAGCCCAGCAGTGGTACAGTGGACACTATGTTTAATCCTGAGAGCTCATGGATTCAGAGCGGCCAAACACAACATTAGAAATCAGTAGAAAGCAAAATAACATTGGATTTTGCAAGATGGGGACTCCATTTTTTTTGTGTAAGCCAGAGCTGCCTAACATGTATATCTGGAAAAGTGTTACCAGGCAACTCATCAGCCAATATTTTATCATTGATGGAAAATTCCCAGCAACATCTTGCAGACTTTGTTGGGGGGTTGAGAGCCTGATTGCTTAGGAGCAAAACTCAAGGCTTTCTTATTGGTGCTCGACTGAAGTGGCATTGAGATTAATTCAAAAATACCAACTTTGAGGATCTTTCAGAAATACAGGGAAATTGACATAAGAAGATTTTAAAACAGCAGACTTTTTTGTCTACATGGTGGGATATGGAAAATAAAATAAATCTTGAAACAGATCTGTAGGGAACACCATGTTAAAAATCAGAAGCATTAAAAATGAAATCTGAAAAGTTTAGATCAAAACAACAATAACCTTGTCACTGGCATCAACCAAAGGTTTGCTTGTATAGAAACACCTACAGACTTGATAGCATGCGCAATACCAATGTTCTTACCAGGTGCAATGCATGTGTTAAATGAGCAGAATAGCAGATGCAATCAATTTAGCATGCCTACCTTCATGAATATGCAAATACCTTTTTATTTAGCATGTTTGAAAGGTAGTTATAAATTGGCACAGGGTTATGCACAAATGGCTGCCATCATTGTGACAAGGAGGAGGCATAGGTGCAATGACATGTGAAGGAGGGAGAGAGAATCTCCCGTCGACATATTTGGACTTTAAAAAATGAAAACAGTAGAGACTTATTGTTTATGGAGCTGCTGGATAAGCCAAGAGCTGAGTTGGAGCTGGTCATTAATGCAATGTTTTCTATAGAAATAGTCCTCACATCTCTGCATTTTCTATTATCTGGATCATTCCAGCACACTAGCACAGATGGTGCCAACCGAGTAATTTATTTATTTATTTATTTATTTTTAAAGAGTCGAATGTCACGCAAAATGGACAATTATATTCAGTTCCCACACACTCAGGATGCAGTACATGACTCAAAATGCAGCTTTTTTGACTTCATTTTGTTTACAGCTACTCTGCTCTCCCATTGATTGCACTGTTGTTTCATTGTCTGAATTGTTTTAAATGATGTATGCATTTATTTATTGCTTTTTAAATTAGTAAGTGTCTTTGAATTCTTAATAAAGCGCTATACAAATAAAATTTATTATTATTATTATTATTATTATTATTATTATTATTATTATTATTATTATAGTTATTATTATGCAAGATCCTCATTTAAATAGGGTGGTCCACACCACTTTTGTACTTGTTATCAACTGCGCACACAATCATAGTATATCATGCATAACATACATGCATATAACATCACATGCAATTTTAAGTTTGTTCAAAATTTAGTGTTCATTATTTGGGGTCTTAGTAGATCAGGCCCCAAGAGGGATGTATTGTCTGTAGTTTGAAGAGCCATTTTGGTTGATTTGAGGTAGAGTGCTTTGGAAATGCAAAGATTATGGTTTAGAAATTCCATTTTTAGAGAAGAGAACAAAAGTTCAGGACAGCCCAGGAAACTATTGATTTAAGTAGGTTGAGTAGAGGATGGAAGAGCAGCAGCCTACTTAGGAAGTCAGGATCCCATTGAGATTCCCTCCATTGTACAGTGCTGTTCTCCAGAGAGCTGCCATGGTGTCATATCTCAGCCCAACTGAACGAAATGAGAGGTGATGACACAGCAGTATTGATTCTCTACATATCTGCATTTTTGTAAGGACAGGTCCAGCTGTATTGATTGACCCTGCACCTCAGGGATAATGTTAAGCGATGTACAGTCCTCAAGTCTGAGCCCATCTCACAAAATAAAATCTTGACAATGAAAAGGCAGCAATTACTGACGAGGCAGTATTCAGATCACACCCCTTCAACTCGAGCTGCTGTCGAAAATGATTTTTATGTCAGGATAGTGCTGACAGAATCCACCAGAATCGTGTAATTAACCCCAACCCTTGAGTCTATACAGTATTTATAGTACACCAGTCTAATTTGTTGGCTTTAACTGTAGAGGATGAACCTCAGAGTCTGTGCATACTGTACTCAGATGAGCGCAAAACTTTATCATACTCCTTAGGTCCCTTATGTCTCAAATAAAGTTCAACTCTTCACCAGCAATTCAAACCTCCAATTCAAAGTTTTGTTTGACAATTATAATTCAAACTTACATTCTCAAAGTTTCCATTAAAGACAGTGTAAAGCTTTGTTCATTTCACTTTTGGACTGAAGTCATTCCTAAATCTTGCTGCTGGCAAAAGGATCATTGAGTATTTGAGCATTGGCCATAAAACTAGCACTCAGCTCTGAAAAGTTTGGATTTTAAACAAAGAGTTTTAGGATTATAGAGCTACAGACTGGATAGAATGATTGGCACAAGTTCCCACCTCCTAAAGTCACACCGAACTACATCCCTGCCATATGGATCAATATCTTGTTGGCATATTGTGCAGTACAACAGCTTCTCGTTTGACCCGAAGCCTAAAACTCTGTAAAACTGAACAGAGAGTTCATTGACTTCAGTGTCGATCTTATCTCACAGAATATCTGCAGGATTTTGTGTATTAATAAGTTCCTTTTGTGTGCTGTGGCAAATAATGATACATGTTGTGACCTTTTGGCATCAAACGGCATCAAAAATGTATGATCATGTCTTTTTTTTCAGACAGTGAGAGAGAAGAAGGGAGTGATAGTAAGGAACCTTTATGTTTGTCTTTGAACCTATAGACTGTTGACAGAGAGTTTCATAACACTGTGCACTAAATGACACCAATAACATAAACACATTGGTGAGGGAATTAGTAAATACAGACTTAGGAACATAACACTGACACACACACATTCTCAAACCTCATCTGGACTATGAATGATGAAACAGAGAATATGTTTGGTGACAATTAATTTGCCTTTAAGTATCATAGACAGTCAAATTGCACCCTGTTCACAGGGAGTCTGTACGATCTGCAGGTTATTTCAAGATAATAATTTAAATAAATAAATACATGGTCACTCATTGTCACTGTGACATAAAAGTAGGTGTTGAAACTGTTTGAGTTGTATTATTTAGTATTTCTTTTATATCAAAAAATGAAATCCTTGTAATGTGACAACTCAAGGTAACATGTATTTCAAAATAAAAGCATAACTCTTGAGGTTTTTTCTCCTGACTCAAATGCAACCAAGCAAAACTGGCTCCACAATCCACAGTTTGAGAGGACTTGACCTGAAGTACTTGCATCTTTAAGTGAGTAAATAAGTTTGGTAACATTTCATTTGGTGAACTATGTCATCTTTGATCCAAAGTTTTAAAAAAAATGGGATGTATTTGATATAACAACTTGACTTTGTTGGCAAAACAGTGGCAGATTATGTTGTCTTTGTAAACATCAAGTTGTTTTATCAAATACATCCCAAAACAATGTTGACTTTGCATCAAAGGTGACATAATTCCCCAATTGACACTCAATGACAACATTCATAAACATACATGAAGCCTCTTTTAACTTAATGATAGACATCATGTTTATGACAGTGTTCTGTCAGTCATAAGTTTACCCCTTCATATAAAGTGTTATCAAAGAAACATTTTTGAAGTTTTGATAAAATACAAAAACACCTTAACAGTTTTTCCAGGAGTTCACAGAGGTGTCCGTTATTAAAGTCTGGTAATGTGTTTAATGTGTAAAAGTGGTTTCCAGTGCACTTTTGCAATAAACTTCAACATCCAACAATCTGAAAAGCATCATTCTATTAGCATGCTTTTATTGTGAAATTAAAGTTTGCACAATACCAGGTGTAGTAGAAATAAAATACCTTCTAAAATCAAATACTATTTATAATTGCATATTTCATTCATCATTGTAAAAATAAAACAAAAAAGAAAAAAAAACACCTTTAGTGGTTTAATTCCATATAAAATAGTGCAACTAGAAAATATCTGATCTGTTTCTTTGTTGAAGACACCCAAGGTGAATAAAACGGGAAATGATAGTTTCAGCTGGGGGAGAATAATGCAGGAGAAACGTGCGCATAGGTAGTCTAATTTTCTACTGGTAAATTAGATTTAGCATTGGAGGCCTTTATTTCTTTTGAATTTGCCGATTAGTGTTTTCCCATGGTAGGGGACACTCACTGAAATAACACTTTCAAAGGCATCTGTAGGCTGTCTGATAAAGTTTGTGAGGAGAGTCATTAAATTCTGTTACTGTCAGTGTCATCAGTCCAGGACCTGTAGCTTCCACTCTGGATGGTTCTTCCTAAATGTACAGCTGTTAGTCTATTTTTACCCACCTTTATTGAACAATGCATCCATTCTAGCCGTGCGCTGCGTAATTATCCTCCTGCTTTTATAATAATGAAATTCTAAATGTACCTCACCGCCTTCACCGCAAGAATTTCCATGCCATAAAAAGAGTTCAGTGTGTTATTGTGTGGATGCCTTTTTATGCCACTTTCTTTGTGTCAGCGCTGCATTCATTTGAAGTGTGTTTTGCATAACCACCATCGCCCCAAGTCACTCCATCTGTGAAACCCAAGCGGCATGAACAAAAGAAGAAAAAGAGAGATGGGTGAAGGGGGGAAGAGGAAGGAGAAGTGCAAATGAGAAAGTCGACGAAAGAGAGTGCGAGGGACAAGATAGATAAAAAGAAATGAGAAAGATCAGAGGCAGAGGGTAAGTTTTAGCTTTAACCTTGGACAGCAGGGTGACAGTAAATTAAGTGTTGTGTTTGTTTACAACATGCCATTCATGTGGAACTGTTTTTGTGACCACACAGAGTACAATATGTTGCTTTCACTGACTCGTGTGTCACCGCATCTCTTTGTCTGCTAGGCACATATGCACAGCTCACCATATGTGATTGGATCCTCTTTCAACTTCTTCAATGACTGTGCTGGATGCTCTGCTGCAGCTTCAAAGTGACCTTGTTAAAACCAGTGTTACACGCTCACAATGCCGAGTATGAACAGAAGCGTGGTGTTAAAGCAGACTGCTGACGCACAAGTACCAAGGTGTAGCGTGCCTTTAATCATCTCTTAACAAGAGGACTAAAGACATGTACAGCCGAGTGTTATCAGTCCTGTATGCCTTCGTGTCCCTGAATAATTCAGTCTGCGTGGAATAAGGGAGACATGAAACAGGCCTATCCACCAGATTAGAGCTTAATTAATAAACTTAAGGTGGTTTCAATATTTCAGCAAAGCCTGCATTATTCAGTTTAAATATCTGCTCTAATTACTTCCCCTCGGGCTGATCTATGACTTTGTTTTCCCTCCCCAGAGGCTCCGTGCCTCCACACCAGGTCTGCTATAAATAGGAGCTCCGTGGAAGGCTCCTCACCAAGCGTTACCTGTTTTCTTTCCCTAATGATCATTAAATCTGACCTGTCCAAACATACAGTACAGACACACAACGTGGCTTTGCTCACTGGAGAGAGCAGAGAGTGTAAAAGTAGAAGGAATAAAAGAAAAGTTAGACAGAAAATTTAGGCAGAAAATTTGCTATGTGACTTAGATCTCACATTCCCCAAAACTGCTTGAAGTAAAAGTTTGTATTTACACAGTCTGAGTAGGCAAGAGTTGCAGAAAGTCTCCGTTTATTTCCTAAAGTGTAGAAAAGTTGCAGATGCTGTGCTAACAAATACCATGATTCAGTTTGACTGAATAGAGCTGGAAAACATGCAGAGACTGAGGCACACAAGCTCAGTCTGTGAGTCTTATATCTCTCCTCACATTGCAACAACAGTATAACAAACAATATATCTCACGAAAGGAGAAAAGATAATGTCCTTGAGCCATATTGTTGCACATTTACAGATCTCAAGCTGAGTATCCAACAGAGTTTCTACTCGTCAAACAGAGGCGTTAGCTGCCGCGCTGCGAGGAGATCTTGGCTGAATATAACAGGAAGCGTTCTATATTATAATTGCAAAAACCAACATGAAATTCTCAGAGGCATTGCTCAAGATTTGTGTAACTAACCCCTGGAAAGTCTCATTGAAGATTGTGAGTCGTAAAAAGAAAATAAAGCATCTGTTCGAGCTCAGAGGAACTACATGAGTATTTGCTTTTTCTGCAGGTTTTTCTTATCAAAACAGACTGCACAACAATAATATGTGTAGCATCTGTCAGGGCTCTCATACATTCTGAAAGACCTGGGAAATGATTGAGAAATTTTCCAGGCATAGGAAGCATTTGGAAAACAAGATAAAAAAAGTTAAATGTCCTGGAAATCATCAAGTTACCTTGGTAAATTATTTATCCCTCTCCTGCATTGTGAGTGAATGCGATCAGGTTAGAAGTTACACATGCACGTCTGTTCTTACCTTAGCATGCGACACTATCAGCCAATCAAATTTGCATTTCTACTCAGAGCATTTCTGTAACCCAGTACTTCTGATTGACTTTGTCACTTAATTTAGTGACTTTTCAGACCCCAAGTTGGCTCCTAGAGATAAAAGTAGCAACTGTAAATTTGAAAGTGTTGTTACTTTTGGTCAGCAAGTGTGCGGTTTTTCCCTCCTGTGACCATAAGCTCATTCCTGTCCTCTGTGCACTGACAGGCAACAGAGCAGAGGAAACTTATAGTGGACCTTGAAGTATGAAAAAGTAGGCAGTGAAAACTTCAACTATTTCATGTTCATTTGAACTGCTCACATTTCTTATTTTGGCAACGCTTTATGATAAGGATCCTTTAATTACCATTGGTTAATGTATTATTAAGCATTAATAAACAGTTTAATAATTTGTTAATAATCATTATAATGTATTACTTAACATTAAATATCATATTAGTTAATGCATTAATAAGCAGTTAATTGATGTCTACTGCTCAGAGTTGATTGATACATTATTAAGCATTGATAAAAGTTGCATATTGTGAGTAGTCATTATTAATTAAAATATTAGGAAAAACCTAAAAATGCCTCTACTAATGATAAACAATGGGCAATGATAAACACGCATTTATTAATATTGGTTATTGTATACATGTGGAGCGCCAATTACTAGAGGTGTCCCCAACTAAGAATTTACAAAGTCGAATCTGATTCGTCCGATCCTGATAGTCGAATGTATCATCTGGTGGTGCTCTGCGCAAAATCAGATTGTGCCACTCACCATGGTGGTTCATTCACAAGCACTAAATAGATAGAATATTAGATTAAAGTACAAGTTAAGTAAATTTTTCCACAGTATATTACAACATGTATATCAAATAGGCTTTGTATCATGTTTATTTTGGAAAAAAACAAGCAATTCTATGTAAAATCAGTCATTCAGCACCCCCATACAGCTGTAATGGAATGGTCCTCATTTCATGACCACATTTTGCGATGCTTCGACTGTATGATTGGCCTTCAAATCAGGCCCCTTTGAACGGATCATTAAATCGTCGAATATTTGAAGACACCCCTACCAATTTACAATATGTAACTTTTAATAATGCTTAATAATGCATTAGTTAACACTAGACATGAATTAACTGCTTTTTAATGTATTTACCAATGTGTTAGTTAATATTAGGTTATTCATTACAAAGATTACTGACACATTCTTAAACTTTATATTAATGTTTAATAATGCATTAAGTAACATTAATTAAGGGGCCCTTATTGTCAAGTGTTTCCTTATTACCTCTGTTTTTAGCATCAATGAACGTGATTTACATGGTTGAATTGGCATTATAGCAGTCAGTCAATTCTTGACTTTATTTTGTAACTTTAAAACAAATTAAATGCAGTTCAAAGAGTTTGAGGAGTTGATTAAACAACAAAAATGGGGGGAGAGGATCAGCATTGGCAAGGAAGGTGTAGGTCTGGTGGCCCCATACGGAATTATACCAAGGGTTTAAAGTGGCCCAGGTCAAAATATACCCCGAAGTATAAAGTGGCCAGACAGCACCCCTCCAGGCTAAATTAAACGCCTCCTGAGCAAGAGGTCAAGTGCTCACAAAGTATTTGAATCAAGGAAGAATAATCCTTGTGAAAGCAAACAATATTTAAAACAAATGCTCCACTGTTTCATTTAATTACAAAAACAAAAAGTCGCATAATATGTCTATGTCTAGAATCTGATTACTGTTTTGTTTAAATCTGAAAATAGCAAAACTAGTTGGACAAGAGTGAATACTTTGATAATTAAAGAACTGATCAAATCTTAGTTTTTCTTTGATTTGAAAAAATAAATTGGAATTTGAAGAACTAATGTTCATGTGGATTGAAAACTACTTCATATGCATCTGTTTTAATTGCAATAATGTTTTATCTTAACATGAAACATCCCTTTTATTTAAAGTAGTGGTGTGATACACTTAAAAACAAACAATCTAATTAGAGGCTTTGCAATTATAACCCAACTTCATTTTCAACTTCATCGTATTCCACTCTTTGTTGAACTTGATGCTGTCAGCCTGAGCTAATCATCTGATGCAACTTGTTTGAAAACTTTGTGCAGCTTCTCCTGCGCTCATCTTAGACCTCATACTTAGGAAAACTTAATTCTAATTTCATTCATTGGATTGCCAACTCAGTGGAGCATCTATAAAGGCACCCTTGCTGTCAGATGATGCGTGAAAGCACAGTGAAGTACACAACAATAGGAGAAAAACAGAAATACAAAAGTAACAGAAGGAAGCAGGACAGCATGAGGACGGCATCAGCTCACATCATGTGTGGCTGAGCTTCTGTTAGAGAAATGCAGCAATAGCAGAAAAACCCTTTGTTGTGCTTTGACTTTCTTTTTCTAACATTATTTTAAACTCAGTAGTCAAAAACAGAAAAGGACCCGTTTCTGCTTTTTCTTCCAAACCAAAGATTTAAAGGACTTTGGGAGCTTTGAGTGTTTATAATCTTGTTATTGTCCATTTTGTCACTTGCTGGAGAGAACTCTAAAGATGAAAACCAAATCCTCGGAGTGGAGGATGCATGCAAATCTGATTTACTGGACAAATGGTGGCTGCACTTAATGGCCCTCTGCATGTCAGCTGTGTTTCTCTGCTTGTAACTGAAATTACAGGGACTGGATCAGGCCACTCGATGCTTAAATCCATGAAATGAAGAAGGGGGAAGATGGAGTGATAGCATAAAGGATGACATGGAAAGAGTCAGAGCATAAATAGAGGGAGACGGGGAGGGGGGGGATGTGAAGCAACAGTTAGCTGTGGCCCATTTAAAGTCCATCTAGGGGTATATATCTGCTGTGATTAAATAGCAAATGACACTAAATCAACAAGTATAAGTGATGTTGATATACTTCCCCTCTAAAAGTAAATCATTACCCATGTTGTAAGACTATAAAAGAGCCCAGCGATGGCTGCCGCTGCGTTCACTTTGACATCTGCAATTTAGATTGGGAGCCTGAATGTAGCGGTAAGCACATCAGCATCAACATCAATCATTGAGCCTTTAGTTCACTGAGCTTAAAGAGAAGGTTGGTTCGATGTTCTTCTCTGTAATGAGAAAACGGTTCCATCCCAATTTGCTTCATAAATCATTGCCACAGTCACCAAACACTGCTTTTAAGTACCAGTCCCATCAGACTGCTTTCTATGATTCAGCATCTTTTCTATGTACTTAGCTGTTTCCACTAGTGTCTGATCTAAAGAGCACCGTGAGGCGTAATAAGCGGTGAAGGAAATTGCTTGCATTGTAATTTCTTGATTATTATCAGCTTTGCATTAGCAGCGGGAAATACTCGGGCTCTTCAGGTTGTGTGCATTATCTGAATTTGCAGCTTCCTTTTCATTCACCCTGAGAAAAATACTCAGAGAACCGTTCCTATTTTCAGATTTTCTATTTGTTTCGGTGTTAAAATGTAGATTTCCCTGTTAACTTCTCTGTTAAAGCGCGGATGCAAACAGGCTTACAGTAAATATGCTCCATTTCCTGTGAGCTGGAGATGATATTTATTTTCTGCAGTGAGCGGTTTGAAGAGGCTCACTCTGTTGTTGCCTGCCATAACCCCCAGGTGTCATTTTCTAATCAAACTTTCATTTATTGTCACCTTCCTCCTTCAGACGGGCGAGCAAAGCGTATTTTTCTCCATTGCTTAGACCATCTGCTATTGTGGGAATCATTTCAAGGTTGCGTATGCAATTTCACACCACAGTAAGCCAGAGTGGGGTCCACACTGCACCCACAGGTCTGGTTATGTGGAACCGAGAGCCACCGGAAAAAGGCGACAGCATCGAAAGCTAAAGGCTACGGAGACGGCTTTTAAAGGCGAAGTCTGGCTCAGAGTTTGTGGTCAGAGGTTTGACTCCAGAGTCAGACAGGCCTCAGTGTTTGTTAGTCTGATGTCTTTTGTCCTTCACACTCACTCGATCAGAGTTCAGTAAGGTGTCTGAAATTGAAGTGCTCTCTCTGGCTTTTTCTATATGTGAGATTTTTCTCTCTCATCCACTTCATGACTACTCATACACTGTTGCCATGCTCGTCCAAAATGTCAGTCGTAACTATGCATTTCCACTTCACTGGCCTGACTGCTTTGTCCTCGGGGGGTGTTCATGATTGAATGGTTGATTTTTCTTTCCTGTCTGGAACATTACATTGCTGCAGAAAAAAAAAAAAAACAACAGAAAAAAACCCAACTTCATTTGCTGTCTTTGCTGCTCATTTTGCATCTAGTCTGACCTCCAATTTTATTCAGCATTTGAAGTTTCACAGTGTCTGAAACTGTTGAACTTTCTTGCCCAGTAGTCCAAAACGATTGAGGAAAAGAAACAGTTCTTGCATTTCTGCCAAGATTTGGTGCTAATTGGGTGAAACATACATATGGGAGTCAAACCAAACAAATACAATCTGTGTCTGAATGCTACGTATCTAATACACCAAAGAAGATATATATTAAAAAATGCAGAAATAGTGATACATCCAAACATCCAGATACTGATGATCCAATCAGTTTCTATTCAGACCAAGCATTCTTATAAATGATCCATAACATTCACTGTAGATGTATGTATCAAGAAAATTGTTCCACATTAGTCTGAGAAAGCATGTGTATAAACCAAACAAAAAAAGGACACAGAGTCATTCGATGCCCCTGCAGTGCCATCTAGGTTAAGTGATGTCATCTTGAATTTGTGATCTGTGTTTTCCTCCCGTAGCACAGTCGTTAGTGAAACTCAGCACATTTGAGCTCAGGGTGCTGCAGTTACAGAAACTCTTGCAGTCACTAACTTTCTCTCTTGGCTTCCCTTCTTCCAGGTAAATTGTATTTTGGTTTTGGTTGGTTATGTTCTCCTATGTGAGCTTCCTGCTTTGTTTGCAACCAGCAACACTAACATACATACCTCACATCATACACCATTGACTCTGCTAAGCTTTCACACCTCATTCAGTAAATACTCAATTTTGAATTCTGATTTGTTTCCATTTGGTTTTATCTTATTTGACAAAGTTCCATGATTCAAAGAAAGGTGTTTGTCTCCCTTTTTACATAATTATCTGAGCTGGCTCATGACAGTCAAGTTTATTCAGCGCTGTGTAACAGGGAGATACATTTCAGCACCATGGACAGCGTATGTTACTTTAAGTGTGGAAACACAGAACTTAAGCATCAGTACATATCACTTCAGACATTTTTTTCAACTTCAACGAAAGTCTTTCACAATGTATTCACATTTTTTCCTTCAAAATTTTGAAAATAAATAAATAAATAAGGTGTTGGAAAATGTCCTGCTTGTCCACAGTGTAGCCCAATGTACTGTGGAATTCTTTAAGGTTCTGATCCTGTTTTTCCATTTAAATCAATCAATCAATTTTTATTCATTTGGCAGCCTTTGGACACATCAAATGCAGATCATAGTCATTTGCAGTGATTATTCATCATCATCATCATCATCATCATCATCATCATCATCGTCGTCGTCATTATTATTATTATTATTATCATCACCTTTATTGCTAGACTTAGAAGTCAATTCAAAAAGAAACAAGCAACAACTACTTAAAACACAAAGCAAAACAAGCAATAATAAGAAAAACAAACACAACCAAACAGAAAATAGGTTCAAAGCTCATTGAAACGCATCACCAATATTTTAAAAGTTTACAGTACCAGTGTCTCCTCAAAGACGACTGGTATCACACTGAAATATGGTTGGGGTTAATCAACAGCACAATGTTAGGATTCAGCAGATAAAACATTAGGAACATAAATAACACTCGTTCTACTAGAATTCTGCAACCTCTAGAATGACCAGAGCAGTTGTTTTGATCACTCCGACGTTATTTGCAGGTAATTTCGATAAAAAGATATAAGAATAAGTTGATGGGATAGGTAAAAACAAAACCAAACAAACAGAAAACCCGTCAAAACACAAAATTAAATTATTAATGAATGAGAGCTCGATGGACCCTCTTTCAAACACCAAGAGACATGACATTCTGAACCTGCTCCTCCATGGGATTCTTTCTTGTCAAAGCTCAAACCTTCATATCTGTCACTCTCCTTCTAGTTGTCTCCCCTCTCTTGGGTTTTGAAGTTAAAGCTGAATTTTAGCTTCATAAAAACACAAAAACAATAGAGCAGGAGAAAGAATCGGGAAAGTGTTGCAAATGGTGAAATATGACACTTGAGGAAAAATAAAATACTTGAATCTCTTTTGTGTTTTTAAGTTTTGATGATTAAACAATGTCAGAAATAAACATGCACACATTTAGGAAAAGTCAGGGTCCAAATAGCATGAATGGATTTTGTAAACAAATCATTTTTATTTCCTTTTATTTGCACTGTTCCTATTTTTGAAATTCCTGGAACGATTCTGTCTCGCTAATTGTAGCAACCTGTTTTTTTGTTTTCATATTACGGAGTGAATTTCAGTGAATTGTCGGTCTCAGCAGGGAGCTTCAGGCAGGCAATATGCTGCATGTGCACAAGAGATGCATGAATAAATACACGCAACAATCATTATAAAACAATATGAGACACTGGTTAGGTTGCCAAATCAGCACTGTGCTCTGTGATATTTTTCCTTTTCCATCCATAATCTCAAGTAACTTTCTCAATATGTACTTTATTGTTGTACTTCTAAGCAAAAACAGCAAAACTTGTAAACAATATCAACATTTGAACTGTAATCAAGATTGTTGTATGACAGCCTGTGGTGTTATGTTACAGCAGTCAACAGGAAAACATATTTTCCTTCCCCGCAGCATAAATCCTCCGTCTTTTCCAGAGTAGAATGAGAGACTGACTCTATATAACAAGCTCACACAAGACCACATCCTACAGAAATCCCTATAGTAAGGCGACCCTCCCCGGGGGGTTAAGTCTCAGTCTCTAACATCGCTGACGGACACAAAGACCACAGAGGGAGTAGAGCGCCTTGGTGGCATATTTCCAACTCTTCAGCTAAAGGAAACTCTTGCAGGCTGATGATTGGTTGATGGTAGTCCATGTTTTTTCCCCCCAACGCCCTGATGAGTCAACGCTCTCTATATTTTGACTGCATCAGCTGAGTCTCCCTGCTCCGGACATCTGACACTCTGGACTGAACTGAATTTAGCCGCGAGTGGCTCCAAATCGGCTCATGAGTACTTAGTTAATGCACCAATTACAGTGCATTACTGTTTGCAGCTGAGTATACACAGTGCGTTGGAGCAGCCCGGGGCAGAGGATGACATTTACTCTTCTTCTCTCAGTCTGACACACAGGTCCTCTCAGGTGAGTCATCTGCCTGTGTTTACAGCTGACAGGTTACAGCAGCCGTCCGACTGTGAGTGGAGGGTCAGCACTTCAAACCTCTGGACCTGCACTAAACTTTGATTAGGCAAAGGGAGTAGGAACTGGCTACCATGACAACTAAGATGGAGGTGCCCTTGAGTTAAACGTTTAACCTCCCACTGCTTCAGTGGAGCTGCTCATTGGCCGGCTACTGAAAACAATGACTATGCTCTGCAACTCTCAGATGGGAGTGCTGAGTGCTGTAGCTTGATAAAAATGAATGTGATTCTTAAGCCAGACTTCGCCAAATGAAGATTTTAAAAAGTATGAACAAAGGAGCTACCCAGCAGAATAACTTAGTCTCAAACAAAGAGAAACTGATTTCTAAATTTGTCACCCTTCTTTGTAATCCTTTTGTGTTTACTTTTTTATACCTAGAATTATTTGAGAGAGCACATGTGAGTTTTATTTAACCACATATTGTGCTAATGCGTACAGGCCAGAAGGCAGACAGAGTCTGGATAACTCAGTCTTACATCCGGCTGTAAAAAGCCGACCATCTTGACAACACAGCTTTGTTTATGTTTCGTTGGTAAAAACTAGGCCAGTGAAAAAGGGCTGAAACAGTAACTACTGCTGTTTGAGCCAAATCAACTCAAGCACATGCAGGAAAAAAAAAGAAAAAACTCTCAAGTTCTTTTTGCAATCTGCTCCAATATTAGCACACATTTCCCAGGTCTCCCTGCTCTGGGCTTGACAGTTGTAGGGAGCCGGCCTCACACTAATCACTGTGAAGTACAGAGTCTGCAAAGTAGGCCTTTCCCTCTGGATTCAGTACAATCAAACCTTTGCAGGATATGCACCCTGCGACTTCGAGGTGTGTGAGTAACTGCGAGACAAGAAGAGTTAGAAATAGAAAAGCAGACTGAAAGAGATCACACAGTTTGCCGACCTTGCCAGCCATGTGGCAAAGTTGTGTTCACCGTTCTTGACTTTGACTTGGGGGGGAGACTATCAGGACCCTCTTAGTTCAGTGGCAGCGTGGGGATTAGATGGCTCTCTCTCTCTCTTTTCGCACGCTGGGACCTGCTGGAAATGGCTGACCAGATGGGCTGCAAGCCTCTGGCTCCAACTGTTGATTTGTCTGGACAGCATGGGTTGGATTGAAGGCGGAGAGTTTGTGCATGTGTGCGTGGAGCGAGTCGGTGTGTTTATATTCTTGGTGAGAGAGTGTAACTGTGTGATAAAGAGAAGGAGGTTGGAAGGCGTTTGGAGCAGAAACCAAACGGAGGATGGAGCAGAAAGAGAGAGCGCTAGCAGCGGATCACACTCGGCTGGGGAGGAAGGTTGTCCGAGTGTAATGGGCACATTTGCTTCCCTTTATATACCCGTAACCCTGGCACAAGACAGTGGTCTTTGCAGGCTGCCATCCATGGCTGCTCCAAGCCATGTAACCTACCTCACTTGGCAGCAGATCTGGCGGAGCTCAGCCAGGGATTTCTGGAAACAAGCACTCTGCAGCCTGCGTGCCATGTTTATATGCAATCAAACCAAAGTTAATGGGAGAATTCTCCCTTGCAACACAGCAAAACAGGGTTTTATCATTCATACACCCTGAGGGTTTATGGATGCCATATCCACTCACCATATGACAGCCCTCAGTGCAAATTTCCCCTCTGCAATGTCACATGCTGCAACCAGCCATTATAAATTGTGGCTCCTGCACACCAACCCCCCTCCTCTCCCATCCCTCTTTTTTTACTCCACCAAGCTATAAAATGTATACTGGAGAGACTCTGACAAAGAACATAGATATATCCTCTCAGATATATTAAGTCACAAACCCCTGCAGATAAACTGTGTTCTGGAGACTGCGAGGAGTATGCCAGACAAGGCACAAATAAAAAAGTGCGACCTTGCTACCCAGATCCTTAAAAGTTCCAGAGCTTTATGGAAGGAGCCAGCGTTTTCTACCTGAGGCCCAGGTTTTTTAAAAGTGTGAGAGTAAAGGCATATCTGAGATTTACTCGCACCATCAGAATGAAACATGCCATCATCAATGAGCTATGTAAGTTCAGTCAGGAAGCATTTGCTGGCTACGGTCCGCTGCTCTGATCCAGTAGAGCGCTCACTAGTATTCCCCACAGACTGTTAAAACGATGGACGTCACAGAGTGGCTGCTGTAGTGCTGTCAAAACTGCTAATAGTCTGTTACAGAGTTACGCCTGTGAGGCAGGTGGCTGGAGTGCAATTATAGCGCTGTAGACTTCAGGATAAAATATGGACTGTGTGCTCTTCTACAAGGTCACTGTGCTCTTCCACATGCTACTGAACGTCATCATGATTCAGTAAAAGGAAAAAATAAAAATAGATCTGTTTGCAACATTTTACTGAGTTTATTTGAACTTTGAGCATCCAGTCTGTCCAGCTCTGCTGTTGCTGTTTGTCCCCTGAAATCTGTCTAAATTTGCTGACACATCACTCTCAGTACCACCTGCTTAAATGTGCTTTTATGTTCTATATGAGGGACATTATGTGTTTCTTTATCGCCAGCTAATTGCTTCACGGTACCCAGGGAGCGCATATCAACATGTAAACCCCCTGCTGGAAAGGCAAGCTGCTTTCGCGTACCATTTATTAAATATTATTTCTTACCAAAACCCCAACTGTTCTGAAATGCTTTGACTGTAAAATGTCTAATAATCCCTCACCCATTTTTTTTTCTGCTAACAGGGTCTGGAAGAAGGAACCAGTGTTCTTTACTATTATTACCTCAGTCGCATAAAGTCCTTTTAATGTTTGACACATAGAGCTTGTGTTGCAGCCATCCAATAGAGAGAGACACACATAAAGTTTGCTGGGAGTAGTGTCTTATCTGTCCATTAACCCGCTGTTTTGTAAAACCAGAATTAACATTTCGTTGCATTTATTTATTTTGGCCCAGTTCTGCTGGCACATTGTTTGGAGGAAAACATTCATCCAAATGTAGCTTTAGCTCCTGTTTCAGCAGTGGCACACAGACATGTTGAAGAGCAGGAGCAAAAAGAAAAGCGCATGGGGCATCTTCACACAGGTTTTGACTCCCAAAATGGTACTTTTTCATGCCCTTTGACTCTCGAGAGGGAGATTTTTGCTGTTTTGGCTCCCAAGAGGACACTTTAGGATCTTTTATGATTCCTAGGGGAGAAAGTTTATCATGCTTATACCAGCAGAAGGGGCAGATAAGTGTTGTTTGCCAACCAAGAGGGCACTCCAGCATTTGTTTTGGGTCTCAAGAAGGCGCTTATTTGGCACCAAGGTGTGGACTTAAGCATATTTTGGCTCCCAATTGGACATTTCAGCATGTGTTTAGGCTTCTATAAGCACAGATTAGTGTGGTTTGCCAAACATGAAGGCACTTCAGCATAAGTGTTGACTCCATAGACTGCACTTTTTAATATTTTGGCTCTCAACAGGGCACATTTTGTATTTCAAGAGACAACCCGCTCTGTATACATCACTGTGTCCCAAAGTTTATTGTCTTCTTTTCTCCCACATGGTTTATCCAGGAGCTACAGGCTTGGTGCTTCATGTACTAGTGGTGTGTGATACTACAAAACTTGGTATCGATCCAATATCAGGTAAATACAGGGCCTGTATTATCGATATCATCACCAATACTGATACTTTTACATGGAAAAGCAGTTTGTAAAAAATTAACCATAATAACACACAACCACTGAATGTCCTTTCATGTCCTTTAATATTTCCCTGCTTTGTTTTAAAACAGTTATTCTGAATATTTATGGATCACAGCAGTTGATTTATAGTAGCATTTAAGATATAATTTTGATTAAGCAGCTTGCACTTACTGACAGGTTAACTATTACAGAAACATTAAAAAAAATATTTAGAATATCAGCAATTTACTGTTAATATAGAGCAGCAGTGCAAAACAACTTGCACTGGGTGATGGTCTAATACATTTGTTAAGCAAAATATAACATTTAGCAGAGTTCTCAAAAGCAAAGTGAGTGAGAGGAGCACACATACAGAAGAGAAAATGAAAGTAGAACTTCAGTATCGATCTCATCACATCAGTATTTATCAATATGGAAACCAACATTGGTATATATTGATATTTTAGATCAATCCACCACCTCTACCATGTACCTCTGAGAACCTGAAAGTACCTTGTTTGTGTATTTGTTGTCATAACCTCTGCAAAACTTTCCATAGGATACAGTATCAAATAAACCAGATGTATGAAGGAACTTTTTTTATGAACTACATCTGATGCAGTTGCTTATTTTCAACCCTTACAGTTTATTCTGTCGTTAAACTGCAGCTAAACTGCGACATTAACCTGAACCTCAATACAGAAAATATTTCCCAAACTGAAGCACATTTATTCGCTCTGCTCGGGTTTGTTTGTGGGTTGTTGTGGTCACTCAAAGGAACCATTTCTGGCATCTTGAAGAGTTAGATTAAAACCGAAGAGCAAGATCCAGAGTCCGCCCACAAAGCAGAGAGAAACAGTGCTGAACCTCTGCTGCACCTCCTCCCACACAGCTACAGCTTTAATACAAAGAGGAGTTGAGAGGACTTCACAGTTTTCTTATTATGACTTGTGGGCACTGGAATCTTTCTATTCATGTAGTCACAACATGCAGCCACTTAATGCTGTTCATGTGATAATCCCTGCAGAGTGGTCTAGCTACAGACAGAAAAGTCCCTATAACCAGGAAATATGGACTCTTGGTCTGTTGAGCACTTTATACTCTGTATATCTTTACAGTGTTTCTGACCAACAGAGTAGTGTAAGTTCCAGTAAAAAAAATCACTACAATGTGATAAAATGCCAAATAAAATCAAGAGCAAACCATGATGTAAACACAGGCTGTTGGCTGTTTGAAGAAGAAGCCAATGTTGTTTGTTTCTGCTGCAGCCACGTCTCCTAACAGTTATGCATATGCACTGAATAGTTTGCACACTGCGGCCTGGATTATGTTCAGTGAAGAGGTTTTTTCCAGTCCAAGAAGTGCTTTTTGTGCAGAATTTGGATACTGAACAATAGCTTCCTCTCCATTCTTGCACATCTTGAAGGTCCTTTTAGTTTTATGTCAATCACAGCATTTTGAATATTCAAGCATTGACTCTCATACATTATCCACCTCTGTTGTCAAAACTGAATATTCCAGTATCTATGGTTAGTAATTCGGTGTTGATCGCAGTGACACCTTTCGCCACAATTGGTAGTGTTTCTCTGGGACAAAGACTATGTTTCCCATGATCCCCCACTGATGAAAGTTGGATACTACAAACAGTAAGAACTGAACTGTCATTTTGATGGGTGTTACTCTTGATGCTGGTGTTGAACAGACAAAGGCAGAGGGCGTTTAAATATGAACGCCAAAGTCCATATGCGTGGCAGCGGCCATGTATTATAGACTTCTGGGAGTGAATGGTGCCCGAGGAGTTCACAGAGGAGTTTTGGATCCAAAACTTCAGTGTGACCCAGTCCACATTTACCCAACATACAAAGATATGTGTCCAATTTTAATCCACTGTCAACTGTGCATCTGTTATTTTGTGTTAGTGTTGTATTTTTGCTTTAAACCTCAATATCAAAACTTCTGAAAAACCACCTCATGAGAGCATAAAAACTTTTTTAGTGTTAAGTATTTTCATTAAAATTTGGACAGTAATGTACAAAGAACAGGGATAGCAACAGTTTTTTTCAAAAAAAGAAAAAAATATATACAGTTGTGCCCATAAGTTTACACCCCCCAGCAGAATGTCTCAGAAAATATGAATGATAACACAAAATCCTTTCTATCAGTCATGATTAGAGGTTGGGTAAAGACATTTATTAAACAAAAGAAAACAAAGTTTACTCTTTTTAAATCACAATGACAGCAGAAACTTCAAAAATGACCCTGTTAAGAAGTTTACACACTCTGGTGGTTTTGGCCTGATAAATGCACAAAAGTGAACACAAATGTGTTTGAATGTCTACTAAAGGTAACCATCCTCACCTGTGATCTATTTGCTTGTAATCAGTGTGTGTGTATAAAAAAAAATGAACAGGGTCATTCGTGAAGTTTCTGTTGTCATTATGATTTAAAAAGAGTAAACACAGTTGTTTGTTAATAAATGTCTTCACTCAACTTCTAACCATGAGTGACAGAAAAAAAAACTGTGTTATCATTCATATTATCTGAGAAAAGGCCAAAAAATCAGAAAATTCTGCTGGAGGGTGTGTAAACTTTCAGGCACAACTGTATTTACAGAAAAGACAAAAAATAAAAAGAACCTCCACCCCATACAAAAATGCCTTGCCCCTAATGTCACTAATAAGAAAAACAATTCATAACACACAAATTCACTTTTGTACCTTTGTTGATGGTTGGTTAAAACAAATCAGAGAAAGCCCCCACACCTAATAAAATTTCTTTTCCCCTTAACACAAACCTAATTTTCTCCAGTTTGAGATGATATTATATCATCTTAAACTATTATCAATTTCAGTCTGATTCTCACTCAATCTTAATCCTGTGATCAAATTCACACCTGAACCACAACACAAGCAGTTATTTTTTAGTAAGCAGCATCAAAATAGAGTTATAATAACAGAAAAAAAGAGTAACTGAGGTTGTTTTCAAGAGTTTGCTTCTCGTAATAACTCAATAGTGTGTTCAGGTCGCTCAAGAAGAGCAAAATAAAAGGTGAAAATTTCGATAGACCTTCAGAAGGTAGAAAGAAACGTCACTGAACTGAAGTTACTCACAAACTATCAAAAAGGTAAAACGTGTTCACCCTGTTTTGTCGCACATGGGAACAAATGATGGTGTTCAAACTATTTAAAGACCTTTTTCTAACTTCTCTATTGTTTGATGAATTCCGTCTGGATGTTCTGTAAGTTAGTTTACTTGTTTAATGAAACTGAAATGGTTGTTAAATTAACTTCATTTCCCCTGAACTTCCATTTGGAGTTGAAGTAATTTGAAGGAAATATAGTCGTTAAGAGAAGTTTTGGACCAGATTGAACCCCTGGGTTCTCCCCCTTGGAAACGTCGGTCTCCTCTGCATCCCATTTCCTCTCCTGCAGATTTGTGTGAGTTTGACAAACAGTGAGGCAGCTGCGGTGAACGGCTTTTTGAGGACGTGCTGTGCTTTGCTCTAAGCAACTAACGGCTGCAGTCATACTGTTCTTGGAGGACCCGTGGTGTGAAAACACATTGTTCTTTAAATCCCACATCAATCTCTGGCTTCCTCTGATGTTCTAAAGGTGAAAGCTCTCTGGCCTAGAGGTTAGAGGGTTGTTTATACTCAGTGGTGCAACTCTGTTTATGTGGAATCAGCATGCAGTGACTTAAAGTTGAGTTCACGGCACAGCAGCATGCATAGATCAAATGCTCTTAACCAGAGCCAATCACATTAAACACCCTCGATTTTTCTTTTTTCCTCTTCCTTTTCTTTGGCCTGATGTTAAAGATATAATGATACAGCTGAAGTTTCATTAGTGCCTCATAATCTCATTAATCAGAGCTTTACTGCATTACAACGGCTAACTATTGAACCTTCGCACCCTCAGTTTGGGTAAATATTGAAATAGTTGCTGCTACTGTGAGGTATTTTAGCTGCACATGAGCGTGAATACAGGGCACACTTCAGCTTAATCCTGGGGGGTTTCATTAATTCTGTTCTGCAAAAACAGGATCAAGCTAATTTGCCCCCAATGGTCTGACCTCGGTGTTCATTAAAAGTAGCATCAGAGAGACCAATTAATCAGTGTTTCTTTAATCTGTCAAACAGGAATAAAAAATGAAGGTAGGCTCCCTTCATAGATACGGCCATTAGAGGATACTTCTGTTTCTTTAAATGCCATTCCTCTGCATGCATTAGCTCCTCATGCTCTCACCCCTGTGTAAGGGTGCTGCTGGGTTTCTTTTCCTATGGCAAGCCCTGCCAATTTATGGTCCTTTAAATTATAAACATTTGAAGGGAGGATAATTACCTCCCGTCTAATTCTTTATTCTCACCCTTTGAGGATTCTTTCCAATTAAACCCTGTACCTGTCTCAGCCAAAAGGTTGCTCTGTGATTTCAGGATATTTCAAAAATACTTATCTCAATAAGTCAATGAGTTTTTTTTACTTCTTCTAATAGAGTCAAAACATATTAGTTCAGGACACTGAAATGAGCTGGGATTCAAAGGAGTAAACAGAGAAAGCTGAAATCAAGGTATCGAGGTGGTGAGGGAAATTAGGAATAAGTATGTGAAATGTAAATTAGAAACCAATAAGAGCTTTAAAAACATGCAGCACAACTTGTAATTTATTCCAAAGTATGATAAAAGAAACTACACTGCAAATAATCTTACACTTGCCAAGATTTAAAATCTTACTTTAAGACATGCTTCATAATATATCTTGTTTTAATGTTTTTTTTTAACTTATTTCTAGCATTTAAAACTATGTTAGATCTCGAAAACATAAACGTTTCAGTTACATCTTAATTAGTCTGAGAATCCTAAATCCAATTTAAGAATAACACAAAAAAATCATCTTTTAAAGACACAGTTTAGTTAACAAACAGCTAAGAATTTTACAAACCCATGCTCAAAAATCAAGAATTATCTTAATCATACTTTTCTAATTCTGAGTAGAATTGACTTTAAAAAAGTGATATTTTTCATTCCATTTGCTAAAATTCAGAATATAAGAAGCATGAAATTAGATTCTATTGCTCATATTCAGTATATTTCACTTAAAATTCTTCTTCAGGAAGTTTGTTTTCAAGCATTTTAATATGAAAATGAGCATTTTCTTCTTGTTTTAAGATCTGAGAATACTTATTAAGGCCATCTTGTTTTAGATTTATCAGTCTTATTTCAAGATTTCTGGTCAAGTGACATTATCTTGCTGCATGGACAGATAGTTTCACCAGTTTTAAGATATTTTTCCATCAAATTTAATATTTTTATCTTATATTCAGACTCCCTTTTTTTGCAGTGTAGTTTTGAAACTCAGACACAGCAGAACAGACTCAAGTAAATTAAACAAAGATAATAGAAAAAGAAAATGTGTATGCAAAGATGATAATAATACCGTAATGTAAATAAGAAATTTGAATAGTGATGGTGTTTAAACTTAGATATCTAATGCTCTAGGTTGTTCTTTTTATAGTAGTCTGCATGGCTGCAGTAATCCATATTATGTTTTAAAACTGGAAAAGCTGAGAGATTTTTATGTTTCCAGTTCCTACAATTCCTTTTAATACAATATCTAATCCTAGAAATTATAGTGTCATAAAAAGACATAAAAAGTGTTGGAATTTTTATGTTGAAAATGTTTAATGGGATGGCTGAACACAGTGACATTTTATCAATTTATTCAATTTCCTGATGATTATGTAACGAGGACAATGGTTGAAATAGCTCTGAGTCTTATGTGATACAACAGAGCCGAAGAGAAGGAATGTCAGATTCACTTATTGGGATTTCTCTATAAGAGAAGCAGCATGAGAGTAGCTCTGACTCAGAATCACAGGCACTCTGAACCATCTCCTTCAACAAGTTTTAAGGTCAGGTTGGGGTCAGACCTTGGTGTTGTGCGAACAAAAGCTTACAGTGCTCTTCTGCTTCTTTTTTCATATTTTTCTGTTTCTGACCCACAACTTTAACCTGTGCTTATTTGTGTCAGACAGCACAACGAGGTGTGAAGAGGTCTTCTTTGACCTCTCTGCAAACTTAGAGAGCGGAGCACCCTACACGCTGCACAGGATTTCTTCTGCCGGAAGGATTTTACGGCCTCTGCTTGAAAAGATGCTTTACATTTACCGTCGGCTAATGCAGACAGTGACATAAATTGATTCCCTCTATCGATCTGGGCCATGCTTACCAGACCTCAACATATTGCTGAGTTATGTTGGAAGTTTTTATAATGAGTTTTCCACTGGAGCCAAAAAGATCTTCAATAAACATCGGCGTTCATTTAGAGAGGACAGGAAGTACTTCACCTCTGTGTCAACCCTTTGAACAGTCTCTGAAACAGCTATACCAGCTACAACAGCACAAATAACAGAATAGATTAACAGGAAATTATCCAATAATCCCGAGGTTTCTTCTCCATCTACATGAGTGCTGATCCTAAAATAGTCTTTTTGTTCTCCAAGGTTTGGTGCCAACAGTATTGGCAAGATCTGACGGGTTAAAGGGCGTCACGTTGAGTCACACAATAGTTTACTGATTCTTGGTAAGTTTTCCAACCATCCTGTATAAGCCAGGATGGTGCATGTTTGTAATGAATATAATTTATGCAATAGGGCTGAACGATTTTAGAAAAAGATCTAATTGCCATTTTTCTGGCAGATGTTGCGATTTCAATTCAATTCATGATTTTCTTCAAATCAAGCTTCAGTGAAGTTTCCACAATGTACAGTAAAATTTACAAACTTGACGGAAAATTACATCAAAAGCTTTTACTCCAATGTAAGGATGAAAACTAAAGGTAAGAATTGTTTTAGCTTTTAGATAAAAGGTCAATATTTTAGGATAAAAAGTGGAAGTTTGAGAAGTAAAGACAAAATTCTGAGAAAAATGTCAAAATTTAGAGATAAGGGTCCAAATTTAACATTATGAAAAAGTCTCAAAAAAAAGTCTAAACTTTCACATTTAAGGTTGAAATTTTGAGATAAAGACAAAAGTCTGAGATTTCTAAAAAAGTCAAAATTTTCAGATAAAACATCAACATTTTGAAATAAAAGCAATTTTTGAAATAGAAATTAGAATTTTTAATATAAAAAGTCAAAATTATGAGAACTAAAGACAACATTACTAAATAAAAGGTGAAATTTTGAGATTTTTTTTTTTTTTATTGAGATAAATAGTTGAATTTCTGACCTTAAAATACAATTCTTTCCATTTCTTAACCGGACTTTTTAAATCGTATTTTTAGTTATAACGACTTAAAAACAAAAAGAGCTGTCTTTGACTATAATATACACATACACATTCATTATCTGGTGCCCAAACAGATACATCACAGTCAAAAGAAAGAGAAAAAAAATGAAAAAAAATAGTATGGTGTCAGCAAAGGGAAGATGTGGGAAAAAGAGAATGAAATAAAAAAAGGATTAGGCTGTTGTGCTGTTTACTTGGTCCAATAAAAACTGTATGGTTAGTTTTCTGAATGACTTTAAATTGGTGCTGATCCTGATGTGAATTGGTAAATCATTCCAACAATGAGGGCTTCTAAATTGTATTGAGAATTGGGAAAATGTTGTCCTGAAAAAAGCTGGATGGAGATCAATGACTGACCTGGTGTTGTAGTGGTGGATTTGGAAATTAAAGTGAAATAAGTTTTGGAAATGGACAGGAAGTAAGTCACGTACAGTGAATTTTAAAATAAAATAAACCTTCATGACACCATTTCGGTTTTAGCTTACTTAAAACAACATGCCAACCAAACTCATAGATCCAGGTGAATATGTAGCAGCTCTGTATTGTCTAAGAAGCACAAAAGCATATCAGTTTCCTGACTCCACCTGTCTCATGGTCCTGCTATGTGTCAGACTGAACATGCAGCCAGCGTGTGAATACATTTTTTTGATGCAGGTGTTGTGCAGAGAAGCACAAAACTGTCGCTCAGCAAAAAAGTTGTAGCCAATAAAGATGCATTTTTGTAATAAAGACTGTATTCAGCTGCCAATAGTGGTTCGAGCTGGCATGACAATTAAGTTCCTTAAGAAACAAACATGAGTCATTTGTCCTTTGGATTTTATATCTTTGATATTTTAGGGCTTGTTACGAAAGCCAGAACAAAAAGGGAGATGCACATGCTCTGATCAAAGTTTAAAAAACATCTTTTATCAAATCAAAATGCTGAAAATGTAATAGAGAGTGTGTGTCAGTGACAGTGGTGTGTGAATGGGTGGTTGCAATAGATCATGTGGGATGCATGTTATCTGTGCAGAAATTAAACTAAGCAAAGAGAAGCAGCTGCAGCAGTGGAGGCAAAGGGGAGAGTTGGTGTTGGGGTCGGCAGGCCTATATAACCTGAAAGCAAACACACACACACACACACACACACACACACACACACACACACACACAAACGCAACCAGTACACAAAATAACAGGACAGGACCCAAAGGCCCCCCAAGGCCATTACAGTCTCCAAACTTTGATACTTCTCATCACTTACTTTAAAGTTTATTAGAGCAGTTTACAAACTGGAGTTTGTTTGAGGTGAAAATCTGGGATAATAGGCAGTTCCAAAGTAGGAGGTGAATAATTTATTTTGACTTAAATTATTTCAACTTTAACTAGTGAAGAGATCTGAAATTTTAGTTTATATACTTAATGCATATAAACTCATACCAAAGTTGGTAACCTGACTTTTGGATTGTCAGTGTGTCGCACATTTGGGTTGTTTTATGTACAGATTATTAAAAATAATAAAAAATTATATATATGATTGTTGTGGCTCATTTAAATCCAAATCCAGGATACACACTTTTTGGATATCCACAAATGCTTCATATCATTAACATTTCAAAAAGGCAGCAGCAAAAGCATCATCGCTAAGGTTGTGTTAGAAAACCATGTTCTACTTCTAAAAATATTCTCTTAATCTCATACTTAAGCACGGAGAGTGTAGCAGTTGTTAGTAATGATTTTATGACACATAATGTAAAAGAGAGCTTGATGATAACTGCTGGGATTGCACGCTCATGTCTGAGAAGATCATAGTAACTATTAATGTGCATGCATAGACAATTTGAAAGGACAAGGTGAAAGGACATAAAGGCACATACAGTGAGCATCTTGACTCCTGGGGACTGCTTTTGTGTATTTTGCCTCCTATGAGGGCAGTTTGGCATATATTCTGGTACATAAGAGGGAAATTTAGGGTGTGTTTTAGCTCTGGGGAGGGCAGTTTGTCATGTTTTAACCAACCAAAGGGTCAGATTAGTGTAGCTGGCCAACCAGGAGGGGTCTTTAGTATGTGTCTGGGCTCCCAAGAGGGCACATCAGCGCAAGTTTGTTACCAAGGAAAACACTTAAGCACAGGTTTGGCTCCTGAGAGAGTACTTATGCACATTTTGTCTCCCATGTAAGCACTTTAGCATGATTTTCTCAACAAATGGGTCCCTCCTCTATGTAAACGACTGTTAGTTTGAGTTGTTATGACAAATGAGCAAACAGTATCTGTTCCCAGACATTAGTCATGGTACACACGGTAACTGAATACATAAAAAAAGCATCCAGGCTCACAAATTGTTGTTTAAGTCACTTAATTTAATCAAACAAGTGTTCCCACTTGATAAAGACAAAAAAAAAAATCACACTCCTCTAACACTTGATGAATCATAAAGTAGTGCAGCACACTGCCTGAATCAAACTCTGGCTCGCTCCTGATTCAATTTTAGCTCAGCTCTGTGTAAATCAGCAGCACTAAAGTCTCTGTTTGCATTGATAGCCTCCTTTTCCCCTCTGGGACGTGTCTGCTGTTTAATCTGCTGCTGCTCTTGTTGCCATTCATTTTCTGGCTGTAGAACATACAAATTCAAAACTATATAAAGCTGTCTTTTATAGTCATCCATTTCACGGATGAGTGCTTTGTTTTCACATTTGACATTTTTACCAACAGTTGTCACTTCGGAAAGGCATCAGTGTATCCTCACTGTTTGTTCTGAGCCGTCAACCTGACTGATCATCAAAGCTCTAATGGACTCACATCCAATACACTAAACAAGAGCCAAAACACTGCGCAGTGCTCTGACAGAAGCCCACACTTCCTGATATGTAATATATCAAGCCAGTTAATTTGTTCTTCTGTGCAATTTATAATATTCATCCTTGCGGATGACTAACTTCACCGAACTCTTTCATTTTTCCAAAGAAGCAATTACCTGACGTCCTAGTATCTGTCATGTCCCAGGCAGTAACAGATTAAACTAATTTCTGAGCTGACCTTGATTGTAGGAGCCTCATGCATTTGGGTGCTAAGCGACGAGCTTCTCCACATGTAATGAGGTACCAAACAGCTAATTATGCAAAACAGATGTCATAGCGGGAGACTGACACAGACACAGTGATGCAATTTCCTTCTCTTACTGAGGTCTTTTAAAGAGGCCTTTGAAGGCAACACCAGGCTTTTAAAATACAAGAAGCAAAACACTATTCATCCTGAACTCAATGATCCTATCTGAGAAAAAAAACATACAGGAAACAGAAAATAAGCAGGACTGGAGCACTGGTCTGTAACAGCGAGTATAAATTCGAGGATATAACGTGAGTCCTGGTCAGTGCTGTGGCACCGATCTGAGAAAAAAAAAAAACAAGCATGAAAGAGAATATGAACCACGGAGCATCGATGGATCCACTCAGATGGGAAAACAGCCAACATTAATAAGAATAGCACTGAGCCATTAAACATTTAAAATTGCACAGCCAGCCGTGAGGGACAAGCAAAGTATTTTAAGGAGGGTTATAAAGCTATTAGCTGAGCCATGCTTTCCACCTTACTGGCTGCCAAGACTTCTCTCTATGGTGAGCCTGAAAGTCCAAAAAGAACTTCTCTGTGAAAAAAAAGCAAGCCGACCACTTTAGGGCTGATTCATAACACCTGCAGAATGAACCATGTTAGCCTTAAAGGTGAGGTGTTATATCCTAGTCCATTACAACACAAGTGTTCGAACAGCGCCACGCCTCAGCTGCTCTCTGGTAAACACTGGATATAAATTATAGCAGGAAGAGTCTTGAAGAGCTCGCTCTGCTCTGAGCTGTGGGTCATGTGTTTGTTTGTTTGTGTTGGTCTGTTTATTTCCTCCCTCTCAGACATCAGCCTCACACAGTACACATGACAGTGAGAGCAGACAAAGGCTGGAGTCTCCTCATTTTTTCATTTTGTGTTCAGCACAAACAACAACAATATGGGAGACAAATCAACCAACTCACAGACATGTACACACTGTATGTTCTCTGTAATAGAATAGTTTGGTTTAACTCCTGGTAATAAAGTCTGTCAGACAAAGGATGCTGGTCTGATCGGACCAAACTCAAACAGCACAACAGCAAATGGATGAACTGCAAAGATTACTGATATATTTATTAACCTTAAAGTATGAATGCGTGTTTGGTAACTATGTTTAACTCAGCCACCAAGTGCGGTCAAACATCCTTGTACCATTATTACACTTATGAAATCAAAGCTCACCTGTACCTCAGGTGTCTCTTGATATCAGATAATAAGTGGTCACTTTCTGCAATGTGAAGTGCTGCGTAAACATCAGCAAACTCTGTTTCTGATCAAGGAAAGAGTTCTCTATTCTCATAAGGGGCAATGTGGAAAGATAAGCAAGGGCTTTTTTTTTATCGCAGGGTCAGGATCTGGATTTTCTCAGGATTCTTTCTTTCCTTTTTTTTCATAAATACTTTTATAAACCTTTTATAACTATTTTGAGCTGCAAACAATGTATTTTGACCCAAATATTTCTTATCCTGCATTCTGGAAAAAAAAAAAATCAGGCACTGATTTTTGCCTCCCTTGCACCCTTTTATAACTTTAATATGGCCTTGTGTCCTCCCACATATTTTCTGAACTCCATTCATGAGGACACCTGAGCATGTGTTTGGCTCCCAAGAAGGCACTTTAGCATACGTTTGGCTCCTGAAAGAACAAATTGGCATATTTTGGCTCCCAAGAGGGCACTAAAGTGTGTTGTTTGGGCCTTAGGAGGGCAGTTTATCATGTGTTAACCAGCCAAAGGGGCAGATAATGGTGGTTTACCAACCAGGATGGCACTTCACCATTTGTTTTTGCTCCAAAGCAAGCACTATGGTGCAAACTTGGCCCCAAGGTCACTTAGGGGCGTGTTTGGCTCCCAAGAAAGTATTTCGAGCATATTTTGGCTTCTAGGAGGGCAGTCTATCATATTCATACCAGCCAAAGGGGCAGATTATTGTGATTTGCCAACCAGGAGAGCACTTCTGAGTGTGTTTTGGCTCTGAGAGGTTCTACACATTTTCATATTATAATAAAAACATTAATTTAAAGAGGTCAGCTGAAGGAGTCGTTGGGTATTTGTGTACCACGCTTTAGCTTCAAACAAGTATAGTCCAAAAGTAGTTTATTGTTACTGGATATACTTTTTTTGTGCACTTGCACTAATTCCTCGAGCTATATGTGTGTCAGATGAGGAGCAGTTTTAGTTGGTAGCAAATTTTCATATACCAGTGCAAATTTCTTCTATTAATGAAGTAGTAGAACAACCTTTTCAGGTGAAATGTTTCGCTGTGAACAAATTATGTTCATCTGAAATTGGAAAAGGTCTATTTGCATTTGTTGCCCATTGTTGCTCTCCTCCCTCTCTAATATCATTCCATGATTAAAACTGGATCATAAAGTCAACTCTGGGGGAGCCAGCAAAGTGAAGACACATTTTTAAAAATGAGAAATGATTTCAAAAAAAGTACAAAGAGAGGCCCTACAACAGATCTTTATACTCACCAACTGCATCAAACCACCTGTCTCTGCCATTGGTGGGTGACCAGCTGTCTGGCTTCAGCTCGATAAGGGTTATGGACATGTGCAGTGAGTGCACAGGCGAAGTGCACTCAAGTAGGCAATCATTTAATTTGTCTGATTGCAATGATTGGTAAGACTGGTTCCAGGATTTCTACAGATGGAGATGCTGGATTTTCACCCTTTATTTTTAAATCATTTTTTGGATTAAACAAGAACTTTCAATGAAATGACCACAAAAGATAAAAAGAAAATACATAATATGTTTTCACATAATCTTTTGAACATAAAAAGATCAGGAATTTTGATTTGTGTGCATTTTTAATCATCATTATTTGATGTAGTTCAGTCTGTGCTGTGAAAGATAACAGCCATTAAAAAGCAAGTGATGCTCAGATGATGAGTGCAAACCGTTTCAACAGGGTTACACCCCATTGATGCATCGAGAAGCGACTGAACACAGAGCAAAATAGTGGTACAGTCGTTAACAGATATTAAATGAATCATCAAACCCTGAATGCTATCACTTTGTGCATTAAAAATCCATACAGAGCTTTTCCTGACAGGGTCATAATCACTGGATTGGATCCATTATTACACCAGTGTGTCAAAGCAGTCAAGTGGTCTTCACATCCTCCATTAGTGGATTCAAAATACCCACGTGCTTCAGAACTGCAACTGTGTGGGGACCGTGTTACACAATGACAATTACAGTTACCTCTGCATGTCACCTTCTCGGACAAATTATGTGCAGAGGATCCTCAAACAGAGCCACAAGAGCAAAACAACAAAATATTTTTTGAAGAGCTTTGTGGTGCAGAGGTTGGTAATTTGTGTAGGACAGAGGGGTTCATATAAGTATCACTGACCCTTGCAGTTCTGAGCATTCCTTCAAACACCTCCTGCTCTCTTTCATTCTGTTGGTTTGGTCCCTGGGAATATAACAGGAGGAGTCTATCAGTCTGCAATTGAGTGCACTCCATGAAAGATCAGACAACAGATCAATACTCCACATCCTTAAGGATGAGCCTGCTAAGTCAAACAGAAAGAAAAGAAGCGCTTTGAAATACAGGGCGGGTAGGAATAGCAAATCATGCCAGACAACAAGACTAACAAGCCTACCCATCGATGCTGAGAAGACGATCAATGGGGATAAGATGTATGCGGGAATATTTTTGCAAACACTTCAGGAGGAGGGTGCATTTTCATTCTGCACAGAATGCAAAGATAAAAACCCTTGTGCTTCACCTCCTCACCTAAAGGCTGAGGAGGCGAGAGTGTCTCT